>JALJAT010000405.1:0-16986 GCA_034768735.1 Schistosoma mekongi | reverse complement strand
GAGCATTCTCTCATACCACCAAATAAAATGTATGAATGGCCCTGTCCACGTTACCTTATTCCCAAATCTTCTTACTAAGACCGTGTACTATTGCTACTATACTATTCAGCCTTCAGATTTCTTACTTGGACGTGATTAGCTAGGTGTACTTCACTTAAGGTCATTAACAGTAACTCTTTTTGAATCCAGAGGATTCAGTTTCTACTTCGTTGCTTTAAGAAATAAAGGCCCACTATATGTCGGTGTATGCGATCTCTCCGGTTAATTTGGTCTAATGTAATTTTAGTTGATCATGTAAGATACATGATGTTATGAATGTAGCCAGTTTTTCATGGAATAAAGCTACGACCACTTCTACGGTCTCGTAATCAATAGAACGTTATCTGTCAGCAAGGTTAATATTCTTTGCTATATTAAAATTGGGACATTAAAAACGATTGTGAAAAATGTCAGATAAGTAATAGTTACTCATAAGTAATATGAGGAAGCATTCAATAAATATTAATATCCATTACTTATAATGGTAATTGTTATAAAAATGTTGATACTACAAACACAATCGAAAAAACAAACGTCTGGGAGTGTTGATTTTAAAACGAATGGAGTCATGTGGAAACCAGATCCGAAGGGGAAATGAAGTAATGATTCGATCCTTTTAATTAGGTTAATTTACTATCTAGTAACTTATTATCTTATTTCATTTGACCAACTCTATGGGACACAACTTCAACGAATAATTTGTGGCAATGGAACCCTTTGGTGTTTAATAAATTGACTGTGTTAAAGTAAATGTACCTACAAATTAATTGTTCTAGAGGACGGTGAGTAAGTTAAGTTACCGTAAGAGAGTGAGTTTACGTAAATGAATAAGTGAAATGAAGGTGGTTTTGTAAGGGATTTTTTTAGTTATTAAGTCAGTTGTTTGTATCAGCATAATTGATATTGATGCAATGCAACAAAGACCAGAGTGGCACTAGGACAACAGTCTTGACATAATAGGAACCTTAAAAGTGTTTCATTTCAGTGACTCACAACCAACATCAGTCGTTGGTGAGAACAAACGGTTAAAATTAGCTAATAATTTATGAAATGGAAAAGCAGGATGGTGATGGTATATTACATAGTAATAGTCAAAGATTTTCTAGAAGTTTCTTTAAGAGTGGACGAACATCTCTTACGGTAGAATTACTTATAAGGTGATTCTAAGTACCAATATGCTCTTTAGTATGAAATCAGTTAGCATTTTAATAGGATCAGATGACATGTCTCATCTTCAGAACACTAAATAATGAAATGTCATATACATAGACAAGTACTATTATTCAACGTTTGCATATACTGTAAGTCGAAAGGGGTGACTAAACAAGGACTATACAGTTATTAAACTATTGGACATATTAAGTTTATCATGCATCGAGGTGGACAAAGTTTACGCACCAAGCTAACGACAGATTACTGTCAAGTCAATATGCATGAGGCATAGAAGTCGAATAAAATCAAAGTAGAATTGCAAAACATGAAATGTTTAGACTAAAAAAAGATAAGTGTGATTATAGGTAAATTTTCTACCAAAAAGTTAGCTTGGTAGTATCCAACTGTTATGTTGGACGACGAATGAGAATAACGAACTTATAACTGTTTAGACAATGTTGCAGTGATTTCAAAATGGGCAATGTAAGATCTATTTCCTACAATGCTGCGTTCCCTTAACCTATCCTCTCGTTTCGTATATTTATGTTAGGTATTGTCTTCTTATATGAAACTACGTTAATTAGTCGTGTACATTATCCTATTTAGTACCACAATCTCTGCGTTTCGTATTGATGTAAATCCAATTGGTTGCACCGGCGTGGTTCTGTTTTGTGTACATAATAAAAGAACACCTCAAAATCTAATATATGATCTATCTGGTTCGTTCACCTCTTGTGTTCTCATTCGAGTTGGGATTAGGTAGGGGCATTCAAGCAGACGTTCACTGACCAGCAGAACTTGTGGCATTCGTATTGGGATTCAGTTGCACAGGGTTACATCAACCACTTGTCATACGAAGCGATCATATCACCTTCTAACGGCATAACATTAACTATACTATGGAAGCATGCTGAAGATATATAGCTAATTATTTACTCTAGCCTCGACTGTATCTGTATGGGTGAGAGTATAGTGCAAATATGACAAATATTGTTGCGGAAACTAACCAATTGTACAAGTACTCCAGCTTTAACAAAAAAGCTGCTACTAACTAATTTTCTGCTTTGCGATCGTTGTGAAATGTAGATGGACATGAGAAACGAAAATAGGTGTATCCTGCCCCAATATGAAGTAAAATATGTAGTAATTAGGTCCCTTTACTTACGCTAGAAACTATCTACTGGAATTGGAATGCATTTATGTTACCTCATCAAAAGTGTCGAAGCCCATCTATGTGGAAATGTATGCCTGAGGTCAGAAAAGATATTAGAAATAATAGAATTGTAGTAAACATTATAAATAAGTGGCAAATTTTGGAGGCGTAAGTTTGTAGACGATACGTCCTTATGTGTATAACATTGGGTAGGTGAAAAATAAAGGTAAGAGAAGACAGTTATACATTCATTAATGATAAATAATAAAAGGGGCAGTAATTAGCTTGTAAAGTCCATAGGCTATTATCACAAATTGTAATATTACTATCTGTAGAAAGAAAGAAACAAACTGAAACAAAAATTGATGTTCTAGTTAAAGGGATGGAGTCGTTATCAAGGCAGCGGTTTCTATTAACCATTCCAGATTATGTTACTTTCAAAATACATTGATAAATTTTAAAAATCATAGATGTAGAGTGTATTAGAGGAATGCAAAATTTAACTGGGAAAAAATGAGTCAGTATAACATCCAGTTAGTAAATGAAGCATGCGGATAAACAGAGAATAAACCAGACAAAAGAAATGGTAATTGCAAAACCAGATAAACATGGAAAATTCAAAAAATAATACTGCTGATTTTAAAAGGTGCCATTGATACTTTTTGGGCATAGACTAGTAAAAAACTAAAATACATAATTGTTACATAGGAAGGAAACAGAATTCCTCAACTTTTCATGCAATGCAGGTTAATATTTTTAGCATCTTAGCTAGTTCTGTACACTGTTTATCAAACAACTTCCAAGTTGGTATGCTAGTAGTCATAGGGAAATACAATATCATATTGTGTTTTCAATTCTACACAAACACAGACATTGGTAAAAGCAGTCAATAAATAAACCCTCTAAGACGTTTTAGCTTGTATTCAGGCTAGAAACAAAAGGTTGGATTACAATTCAGTTTCCAAAGTACAATTATTCTGCTTACAGTGAAGAATCAATCAATTCTATTTGGGCATTACGGTCAAGTGTATTCTATAATAACCCTTGCCATAAAAACTAGTTAACAATACATGTGTACCAATTTCAACATTGATTTATAATGATCGTAATCACAAGTAAACATTTGAATAATTTCTAGAATCTACAAATTGATGTCTTTATGTTGCAATTCACTGTCTAAATTCATCTATATACTGCAATGTATACTTCTCAGTTGGTTATATGTCGTCTACAAACATCTAGAATATAGTTTCTGGTATGTCAGCTTCATGTGAGATGTATTACTTTCTTGTATTGGGGTAAATATACTCCAGTATATTTTCCCAATTACCTCTTACTCATCCTGTACTGATGATTTCCTAGTTAGTTCAAGACTTTACAACCAGACTTGAATAGCAGTAAATTCTGTGTAAAATGCAATATTAGGTAGCAAAAAGTAAATTGATCATAATTCTTATTAGCGTAAATTATACATTCAAATAACAGATAGTTTTCATTTTAGTCTGGTGATATCTGATTATTATTAATGCCGTAACATCAACTATTGTATATTACTACTGGCTAAACATTTTGCTTAACTACGAACTAAACAAATTCCAAAAATGTAGTTGGTCTGAGTTATTTAGTTACAAGTAATCGGCAACTGGTTTCCTGCAAATTGAAACGCATATTAAAATATCATACAAATTTGCGTATGTGAAGTTATACAAAGTATCCTTTTTAATTACATGAGAAAAAGCAAATCGAGATAAATGAGTTTTAACCAGAATAAAAATGTGATTTTAGACAGATTCAGACGGACCATAATTATCAAAAAAAAAAAATGAATAAAAATCATAAAATAGCTTATAAGAAGATTTTAATGGTGACAGGTTATTGTATATGAAGAATTAATTATTACACATTCTTGTAGGTAATAAAAATAGGAGAAGGCGCGATTTCAACATCTGAGAGCATCTCCATCCTACATTGAACAATTAATAGAAGTATAATAATTTTAAGTTATAAAACTTATACTAACCTTTCAAGTGATAGTTGAATATAATATGCGAAACACCAATTATTGGAGCCATATACTAACGATAAACTGGATCTTCCGGAGATAAGAATAATCATTAGTGAGTTGGTTTTCATCTAACGTTGAGGATACAGTTACAAGTACGGTTATTTGTTAAAACTTAACTAAGAATTAATAGTTAGTATTACAAATGTTCACTACACAGAATATCTCAAAATAGTTAAAGGCGCGAGCATTAGACGGCATTATGTCATCTTCTTAGAGACAGATAATAGAACTTCAGTATTTGTATATTCTAGCTTATAAATATCGAGAAAACATCAGCAAGTCAACACTGGCATCCGATGTTGTGCACCCAGTGATATACGCAAGAATCTGGATAGTACTAAACATATTTCATCTCGTTTAAGGTAATTTAACGTTGATTTACAATTTTTTAGTATGTAGGCAATCCGTGGTCTAACAAACGCTAAGGTTCTTGATAAAAACAGAATTCTAATCATGATGATAAGTCAATAAGGCAAATTAAAAAGTTATATTTATAGTTATGTCCTCTATGATCTGTATTCGTTGAGTTGCCCCAAAATAGTTACCACCGAGCTGGGATGAATATTAAATATGACGAAGCAGCATCTTATGGTTGGCAGAATAAAATCGAGTAACAGAGACAAGCAATATATAATATCAACTCAAAGAAGCCTCCATGATATCAAAAACTGGAAAAATCTATATATATGTTCCAGAGTATTAAAGACTGTGACCAAATTTGGCAAACTCAGCAGTCTGTATTGAAAATTAGATCGTTGTAACCTCTATTCGCGAGGAAGTTTGATACATAATAAATGAATAAGCCTCTTCCTTTATAATATTATGCAATGAGTATTCTGAAAGTTTGGTAAAGAATAAAGTATTGTTAAAGTTACTATTCTGTTGAAGGAGGAATGGTCAACAAACGATGCGATTTACTAAAGCATTCAGGTAGATCATAGTGTGTTTGTAGTGAACCACATACCAAAAATCTTGATATTATCCCTCATTCACACATAACCAGTACAAATTTAGCTCTGTTTATTAATCCTAAAAATATTTCCCAATTTTTTATAAGGAAATACTGTGAATGAGGCTAATAATCGGTGTATTTTGGTGGAAAGAATCAAACCTTAGCAAACAGTGAATTTTATAAACCTAAAAATTGTAGAATGGTGTTTCCAAGATACAGTTGAATCCAATGCAATTTTTCAAATGCCATAAATACGACACAATCACACAAGATTATCGCACGTGAAATACGGGATTTAAAGAAGAATGCGCACACACATAGTCTATCAGTTCTGGGGGGAACTATTAGGTTCATTCAAAGACACAGCAATTTAGTGAATAGTATGAACATTAGCGTTTAACATGAATGGCCAACTCGCAAAGTTTTCCCAAATATTTGTATATTGGGTTGTTATATGAAACTGGACGATTATGGCTATATTTGTATATCCTCACCCTAACTTCCCATTGGCTCTATTAACGGTTGCGGTGTCATTTGTATTCAAAAGCAGCCTGATTAATTATGTCCAATTATCTCAGTTCTTATCAATGTTGCCTTTTGTCTGTATGGACGTTATACTTCGAATGGTAGCCTGGTGGTTAGAGGTGCATAGATATAATGTTTCAAAATGTTAAATAACTCAGTTGGTTGGTCTTGACTATCCGATTGGAGAATAGCAATATTCCAGGCAGACAGTAGCGTGATAGAACAATCAGTTTTGTGTTGTTCGCTGTATAGTTCTAGAAGATTATTATTTTCCTATGTCCAGATTGAGTCAAAGTTACAACGCATCAGTTCTCCATTTATTATTTTAAGTAAAAGTAACCGGTCATGTCATCATCTAGAGAGGAAGCAAGACCAGTTAACTCAGACTATTTTGGGCTGTTTAACGTCACATAAAACTCTCAGGTTATAATATTCCTTAAAAACCGATGTATATTTTGGTTACCAAAAGAGGTCACATGGTAGTATATCCATCCAAATTGATCTCAATTATTCGATTCATATCGATTGAAATATGTCTCCTCGTTTCCGGGTAGTAATGTAATGGTGGTACATAAAAGAACAAAACGAAATCTCTATCGTTAAATGTCAAAAAGGAATTTTTTAAAGTAAACAATCATTTTTCTTTTGACTTGTTATCCAAAAAGATGCCATGAAAACACTAAACTTCTGTCCCGTTTGCTTGATTTAACTCCAGAAATTCCTTTAAAGTAACTGAACTTTAATACTTTCCTTTTGATCCTTTAGTAAGCAAGCTTAATAGTTTCAAATAGGTTAAAGAACTTTAATAAGTAGTTAGGATAACTACGACCTGTGTGAACAATGTAGATAGTGGGCGGAGTGGAAACAAGGATCGCGCTTCATGCTGTTTAAGCACGTGTAGCTGATGTATACATTTAATAAAGTCTAACTCTACTTGTCAAGCCCGATTAATGTTAGTCAACTTGTGTGAAATACTACTGTCTTTCGTACAATCTGTCAGAATGCATTAATTCCCTCAGTAACAAATAAGCTTAAGGAACTAAAAACGTAATAATTTACGTTTTGTATTAACATACGATCATTAAGATAGGAGTGCATGCAGGTACTACCTATGTTGGTGTAAGGTAGGTAAATTCACAGCTCCTAATAAATGATACTAAATATGTCAAGGTATTTATAAAGTTTACTATTTGTAGTCACGCTTCATACAAATGACAGATTGGAAATGTGGAATTCAGTAGTTGATTTGAAATATTTAGTTATCACGCAAAAGATAATAGTTGGTTTAAGTCAACGTATATAAATAATTCAGATTGTAGGCAATGTCCTTAAACATAACAACAGCCCAACAAATAGTCTGATGCCAATCTTACAATGTTCATGCTGAGGACTCGACTCAGTTCCGTTGATTGTACAAATACCACATCGTTCACCACTTGCCACATATTGTAACAGAAATGACCAGCTTCCAGTCCTGACAAATCAAAGGAAGATTTCAAATTACATTTAATTAGATATACACAACTAACTGCACACGAAGGGTATTGCACCACTAAGAATAGTGGTGAACGCGGATGTGTTTGGCACAAACGAACTGAGTTCGAAGTCCTATGTGGAACATCACACATTGGTATGTACCACATCCAGCAGACGAGTCCTGAATGGACCCAAAACACGCCGACTGGATGCCTCGTGCCGTCCACATATCCAACCTAAACAATACTTGCAAACTATTTCTATTATCAAAGTAAATCCGTTCAGGATGCGTACATAACAACACACAGGACTGAGCAATTTCAGTCCAGATTAAATCAAGGGAAGAGTTAACACTTTCTAATAGGAAAGTTACTGGGTTTTGAAACTTGATCCTGTCGCGAATGGAACTTGGTTGGAAAACTATTAAAAACCAGGAGTTACGGCGATAGCTACTTATTACTATTACGGGGGCGCGATATCCATACTCCAACCAGAGAAATTAGCAGGGAATCTTTGAGTTTCGACAGCAAAAGCTGAATCTCATATCACCGAGTTGGATTTTCACGACTGCATTCCTAACTTCCAATCAATTCGCGAAATATTAACGTTACCTGAAGTTGTATTTATCGGTAGGTAAATGACACAATGTTCAGTTTTTAAAAAACAAATTTGTTCACTGATAATACACAGGAACTAAGAAAGTGAGAGGATGATGGTAGCATATATGCAAAGTTAATCACCAATTGTATAGAAATGGAACGCCGTTGATTATTCAAAATTAAATATGCTGGATGAAATAGAAAATAAAAAATAACCCTTTTATTAAATTTAGATATAATTAAGACTCCTTATTACTTTTCATCTTGTAAATAATAACTATTAATAGTCACCTTAACTCCAGAATACTTGCAACACCTGAATAGGAAAATCGTACGGTTAAGTGGATAAATCGATCGTAATTGGACCGGTTGAGAATATTTGCGAGATTTAAGTGTAACTACAAAAATAATTCATAATGACAAGTAACTGTAAATCTTGGCAATTGACCCACAGGATCATAGTCTTTTAAAACCCACCTTTTATGAGTAAGGTAACGCGGAGAGCAGTCTTTTATACAAATCAGAGTCATAGAAAATTATGAAAAACTTTCCCTCTTCAATTGTAATATACAAATTTAAATCATGGTCGTGATACAATTCATGTTAATCTGATGAAATTTGGCGTATGAAACATAGAAACATAAATTATAAATTAAAGATACTTGGCAAACACCTTTAGATGTTAATGATCATTATACTAGAGGTTGATTTTCAGTGGTGACGCAAGAATAAAAAATGAGATCCAGTCTGTATATGAATATAATAATCGGTCTTTTTAACTTCTGAAGTTATTATCTCACTGAAGCTATTTATAGATGGTTGAAATGGTATTTGGTACTTATAGATGAAATAGCCAGAAAAAAAAAAAACAAGAGAGGTTCACAGTCTAATTTCAATAAATCTATAGAATGCATACTTTTTCAAAGACGAGTGAAGATAAATAATTGTATTTAAATAAATCAAGTAGACCTCAATTTCGATCAGAATCGAACAGATTGACAGAAAGACAAGAATTTAAGTTTAATAGAAATGCATTCTTTTAAACGGTGCGAACTCCTTGTGATTAAAAAATGGGCCTACATATTTTTTTATTTAAGGAAACAAAAGGATATGAGATATAATCGACTCTTAGTTCCACAAGATTATTTGAAACTAAGCCATTCAATTGGAACACTGGCACCTAAATTCAAGATAGGAAAGCTTGAGAGTAAGCGGGCCGTAATAGTAGTGACAACAAAAAAGACATGCTTCTATCAAAAGGACGGAAATGTTCTACAAAGTAGAAGGTATATTGCTGTACTAGAACACGTAGTAACACTGATATTAGAAAGTATAGGTTGTTGGTGCTATATGAGTGTTACCTAGTTGCACGTTAAATACCTTAACGACAGTAACTGTGTTAATCACACAATAGTTTCAGAGACCTTTACGTCATATAATGAGTTTTTTTATAAGCCTCAATCGCATTCTCCGTAGGTCATGTATTTTAAATACATCCTTCGGTTTAGATCTAAGAATAAACATACGCGAAGAAATGTTTGATTCTATGCTCTGTTTGTCACCCAACATATATTTTGGTATATGGGTAGTGACATGCTTAATACTTTATCTTTTCTACAATTAACTATAGAGACACATGTGGACAGGTTAATGCAAAGACTTTGAAAGAGTTAAAAAAAAAGATGACCAGAAACACGAGCAAAACACGAAACAACATTACACACAACAAAAAGACAAATTGGGCAGATGATATCTATCTCTTTTGTCGAGCACTGTACAAGTGTGCGTGCACGCGAAGCCTGCTAGTAAGCAATACAAACAGAGAGAAGAAAGCTAGTACTGGTGAAGAATAGGAAGAGAAGATCTCTTCTTAAATGAGAAAAGCAAATCAAACGTAGTAGAGACAACAAAACTATGAAAGAAGAATATCGCAAAAGAAGTATAAATGCAAGTAGAAATAAAAAAACATCCGAAAGAATAAGGAACTGGCAAAAGCTCTAAAACATAAAAGTTAAAACTGGAAAGAATAAGGAACTTGAGAGAGTGGTCAAGCAAACTGAATCATCATTCACTGGCGGTCACAGCTATTCATTGTGGATCAATACTCAATGAGAAAAAACGTCACGATCAAGAGACATAACATGTATAAAAACAATTAGATTTTTGAAAGAAAGGAATATGGGAACAAAGTCAATACGCGAGGAAGAAAGAAAAGACGAGGAAAATCGATGACTATTATGGATTATCGTAAGAACAATTACAGGTATATAAAAAATTGTGAGAAAACAGTCCAACATTTGTAGAATAACTTGTTGTAACGTGCACGAACCCAAATTGAGTAAAGGGGTTACAGATGTGACCGCGTTACAATAGTGATGGACGTAAACTTTATTTAAACTAGCTAATAAATAAGAATGACAAAGAAAACTATCAAGATTAAAATTAAACCATGTGTTGGGTGTTGGTATGAAAAAAATGGTGTGTGGAAGGGAAATTCATCTGACGGCTTACCCCAAAATGTCTGCAAAAATACATGAACAAATGGATTGTATTATCAGTAAATGTAACTATTTTTTTTCAACAAAACACTGACGAACGGATATACTAACTCAAACAATTGAAATAGAAATTAATGCCGAGATTGTTGATACTGAATCATATAAAAATGCAAATCAAATGGTAGAAAAAAGTACATGGGGAACAACGAAAGCAAGATAGAAAACATGAAAATCAACAAAAGCAACTGGCAGACAGGGATGAAAAATAACACTGGTTAAAGAAAACGAAGACACAAGAAACAATTCCAATAATCAGTAGAAATGACTAATCACTCCTACTAATCTGAATGAAAAATGTCGAATTGTTTTTGCAACACAGAACAATTGAAAGAGAAGACAAAATATCTGTAAAAGAAGAAATTAAAGTCTAGTGAGCAAAAATCTGTTATTCCACTTAAGGTAATATCTTCAAGGATTAAAATACTAAATTGAAAAGGTGAATACCAACCGAAGCGATTTTAAAATCACTTGGATTATTTGCAGCAAAAATCGGCCACTAGAACATAATCTTCTAATACTCTCCACATGATTAACGTAGGGATCCGTTGTAATCTACGTTCACTCAAAGGTTCTATACCACAATTAGCGCGACAGGATGCGTATCAATGCGCAGGAATAATGGACAGTTTAAGAAAATAGCTCCAGATAATTGAGTACGGAACTCATGAATAATAATGAATTCTATAAATAAGAAGTAGAAAGGAGTGAATTTGCTTGTGACACGGTGATTCATTTCTAGCATGTCACACGGGTTTACAACGACTGATAGTGGTTCCCGCACATCCTCAACCAAAGAAGTGAACCTACAAATCAGATCAGATTGCGCAAGTCAGTGTTCATGCACTATACAACGATTTACCACTTCTTTTAGTGGTATCCACGCTTAACGATAAGGAATATCTCAACTCAGTTCGTTCAATGGAGCACATAGCTATCTGCACTACCGACTGTTCTTACTTTCTTATTCACTGATCCTAAGGCAAGCTAAAACGAAATTACCTTTGACCCAAAGTTGAAAGACCATGATATGCAATTTTTAAAACTCGTTAATCGGTGAATGAAATACTACTTTAAATAAATTCGCGTCTGGTAGTCTGTGTCTGATAATTTGAGCGACTATTTCTTAGTGGTATACACCAATAACAATAAAACAGGAAACTCAGCCTAGTAACGTTAAGTGGGCTCAGAAACAAAGAGTCGATCAGTTGTGAGAACAAGGTCAGGAGCAGAGTGAAGTCAATATAGGGTTGATATATTAGTTACTTGCAAATACGAGTGATTTCTCTTGGACATTATATAAAATGAAAATCAATACTTTTCCGACGTTTGTTCGGCCTGCGACTAAGGACTTACAGAGTTATACAGATTTTAAATACATATCAATAAATATTTCACTGAAACTTAAAGATAGACTGGCCACTGCACGCAAACATACTACAGGAATAGTCAGTCTGTATATGTATATGCAGGCGATGACAATCCGTTCTAATTAAAAGTGAAGCAATATCTACAAATTTTGGAAAGAACAAACAATACAGCTGAGTTGTAATCATTCATGTAGTGAAAATGGTAATAGCTGATTGGATGTGGAATGACTTTAAAAAACTATAAAATATAGGGACAAGGTATCCATACGAGACGACAAAAGATACTAACTTGCGAATAACGTAAAGCGTGGAAGGCCCGTTTTCGATATTCATTACTAAGAATTCTACAGGTGTTTTGGAAAGAGGGTTTTTTTATCCACACGTCCATGTCAATGGCACCCACGAGATTACGCTCATATAAGTATTCGAAATCATGTCGAACTAATTTTCGTTAATGAAGGTTATGACGGTGTATAAGGTGAAAAGTGCAACAGAACCCCTAGAGATTGTTGCATATATCAATAGATAGTTATAAGATATTTTACCGAATAATCAAGATGATTTTACCACAAAAGAAACATATGTATCGAAAAACTTCTAACTTATAATTGCATAAATTAAGACTAAACAATCTAGATGATATCCATAGCATTATCACAAAGTAAGATAAATTACAATCCATATTGGTACAGGTTGTATCGTTTTTTTTCGATTGACATAATCCGCATTTAAAGATACTTTAGATTTATTAAACTTCTCTTAGATATATACGAATATCTTTGCTATGAACACCATTCCATGATCATATGATTAGTCGTAGTAACATTAACGTTAAATTAATGACATGTATGCATTAAATGTAAACAGTGTGCTAAAGATACAACCAACAGAATGTGGTACAAACAAATCAGAACAATATATTATATAAATATATATTATATAATTTAAATATATATAGATATATATGACGATAAAATGAAACAGGAAGGAAAAAGGTCAGCTTACTTCAAAAGCTGCAAGCGAAACAGTATGCAAGGAATATAATGACCCATTTTCTTGTAACATAGCTTTTAGCTTTATTTTACAACACGAAAATAGAACTCTAATATGGTAAGCAAAACAATAAAATGAGAAGTGAAGATGTAATAGTGAAACAGTAAAACAAACTAAATAAAATGACAATGAAATAATAAAGACGATTCATCATAAGCAAAAAAAGATGAATTAAGTGAAAAAGGTGACAATGTTAATTTGTTTTCATGAATACTGCCAGATAGGTGGTTAAGTTAATCAACTACAACAACCAACATTATATTTTATACTTAAATATAAGGATAGCTTAGGGAATCTAAGCCATGTCAGGCTCTATAAACAAAACTTAATATACATGTTGATTTTCGGCATCAATTAAAACCAAATTAAATGAAGTAACGCCGACATGACCATTCGTAATTCAGTTAAAACCAACACGTCATTGTCAAACTACACATATATTGGGATTATATCCGGAAACAAAATACAGGACGTGTGCTCGTTCAATGTATGATAAAGCTAACACAACACAGAAGGATAAACAGCTACGAAAATCATAGCAGCAGGGCTTTAGGAAGCGCATGTACATTATATATAAACTGTATCGATTACACAGAGTTCGAGTAAGAAAATGTAACATACGCCAATATAAAAACTAAACTGTACAAACGCGGCATGAAGGGATCGTTAACCCGTGTTTCATGGTAGACGTCACTATATTTAAAAAGATACATGAACAGTTAAACAATAAAACATCCAATGGATATATTCCGCTCATAACGTTGGTGATGGAGTATACAATGGTGGATACACGTCTCCAACTGCAAAATGATGAAAAGTTGAGCAGAGACGGAGACATTTTGTAAGCTTGGCAATCGGTTATTAGTCAACAATTAGAAACACAGTGACTAGATTAACCAAAAGTAGGTCAGAACAGGACCAATCGGGAAACACGAACAAATTGTGTAGACACGCTGTAGGGCACTCATTGTGATTGCATAAATAATTAGCCGTTCATGGTAAACTAAACTAAGAAAAATGCGGAAAAAAATTCCCCAGTGGTCACTTCATTCTCGAGTTTTGTACTGACAAAGAAATGATGCACAGTCACAACGTTACTAAGAATCAAACCTCGGAACCCAATCTTGTGGGACTAGTAATACATAAAACAGATTTTCAACTTTAGTCAGGTTAAGATCGTTATCACTTAAAATAAAAATACGGATTTATCTTTGTAACGGTAGGCTTTATCAT
Source organism: Schistosoma mekongi (assembly GCA_034768735.1). Lineage (NCBI taxonomy): Eukaryota > Metazoa > Platyhelminthes > Trematoda > Strigeidida > Schistosomatidae > Schistosoma > Schistosoma mekongi. Next base: position 2,814 of record JALJAT010000405.1, on the reverse strand, counting down.
CGTCAGCACTAAACGATATGTGAAATAAGGAGCCAAAACAAGGTACTTACCTAATACAGGACTCTTAACCACTTTGCAACCAAAACGTTACATAACATTTTTAAAACAAAAAAGTTGTCATTAAGGAAACAACTGATAAACATTATGGTTAGTTAGATCGTGAATAATATCTTCGATTAAAATTAAAATGTTTACTTCTCCGTAGTTATCAAAGCTGACCAAATGACAATTAACTAGCCATATGATATCCTTAGAATAAATTTGCTCCTTGCAAGTTTAGCGATTGACCTAATAAAATTAGGAATGAAGGGATTTCATTAGCGGATATGTATCATAAAAAAGAAGCTATCCGACTTAGAGATTCATTTAAACAGTTTAGCAAATTATTTCTGGCGTTCGGTGAAGGAAGGAAATCGCTTGGCTGATATTATAGTTGACGAAAATCATAGTTGCAGTTGATGAACACGAATAGCTAAAGGCTAGGATTTGTAGGTAGTTAAACCTAAGAAGTGAACGGAAACTTATATAAAAGTGATTGTATGGTAACACTGATGTGATTATTTCATGAAGGATTGCTTCTGACTCAATTTAAACTGTAAACACATCGGAGTTTACATTTCAGAGATTTCAAAGACATGGGTGTTGGTCCCTCTTATAGTCTTCACAAATCCTATAAACCGATCCTAACATAGCTTAGTCTACGAGATAAACCACTTGGTTTACACTATTTCTCAAAGTTGGATTAGGACTGGGTTGGCTCACTTTCGTCATATGGACACTGTCAACAGGTCATACCTGAATTCTAGTTAGATAGTCTAAAAAATCTAATAAGAGATAGGCAAGGTCCAGTAAGGCATAATTAAAGTCATGACATGAAGTACAGTACCACAGTATTCATACCCATATCTAGTACTACTGTGGAGATGTTGCCAGCCAAGGAGATTGGAATGCATGTTTGTCACAAAGGCTTGGAGAAAACTGACAGCAGAAACCGAAACGATATTCTTGTGAAAGCAAGACAATCTGATACCATCATTTACCAAAACGAATATAAGACTTTTTACTAATAACTGTATTATAAACTTTTCAAATTTCTAATCTGAGGGTACGTAAAACGTTATTAACCAGTAACATGTCTATTCAAATGGCAAAATAAATAAGGGGGATACGTTATTTATACGAAAAATTGTTTAGTTCTAGTTTTAATCAGGTTACACTTAGGGTCTACCCGGTATTATCTACCCACATTTAATGATAGGACTAACCTTGGAAAAATGACAGATAAGTACTTTATAAATACATTTCAACTTAACATTAAGCCAATACAATTCGTGCATGTCTATTTCCTGGGAATACTTCTAAAAACTAATTTGTTAAGGTTTGCCTGGCATACATAACATGACACTAATGCTTTTCAGTCAAATCAAGAAAAGTAGGAAAAAAGAACTCGGGTTGGGGGGTGTTATATAAGGTTCAACCAGTTATAGTGTTAGAACAGGTTAACTTTCTCACAAAAGATAAGACTTTAGGTTAGACTATAGCACACTCCCTGTAATGTAAAGAAAAGTTGACATCTTCCAATATCCACATAGATAATATACGCCAAGTATTTAAATCTGTGTGGAAAAACAAATACTTCTTCATGTACCATAAGCAGATTAGGCAAAGGTGAGGTTATACGAGATTTAAGTTGGGAATGGGTTTAGGTTTTTTAATTGACTAGAAGTTTAAATACGAATGTAGGTTTTGGTAGGTATGATGTGTTAGATACCGTTTGTTGAAAAAGTGATTCAAGTAGCATAACTCTACTACTTTTACTCGGTGATGACAAGGATGAATTTTTCCCGTGATTTTAAACATTTTGTACTGGTAAATTTGATAGTTGCATAAGAAGAGGAATTTGATCCTTTTTTTTTTTTTTTTTTTTTTAGCTAGTGTAGATATTTGCGCAGCTCATTTCGAACCATCTGTAACAATACCAATAGTTCGTTAGAGGCATTTATATATGAAAAATAAAGGTCACTAGACATTAAGAGTATAATGTAAACAAGGGTAGTAAAGAGAACAGTAGTCCACTCTACCAAGGTAGGTTGCGCAAATATATCACATAGCCCTGATAAATACGTCTACTTATTTCAGTACCATGATTTTAGGTTTTTGTGGGGGGAGGAGCATAGCATAGGTATACATTATAAGTTATTTATGAAATGGGTATTTCATAAATAGAAATTTCAGTCTCTGGTTTGTGATCCTGTACTTGACTGTAGTTCATTTAGGAGAGAGGAATGCAATAATCTTATCATGTGAAAACGGTTCACGCAGAGCTACACTAGGCCAATGAATTCCATCTCGATGTGTACTGATTCTTTATTAGCAGTAGAAAACCATGATCAAATCACAATCCATTATTTTTAAACTTATCATAACTTTAAAAGCATATCTTTAAAAACAATTTGTCCATTTGATAAAATTTAGTAATGCAAAAAGGACGAAGGTTATCAAGTTATACATTCCTTTAAGTAAACAGCGAAGTTCCACAAAATGAGCTGAAATTCTCATAGACAGTAAAATTAAAATGTAGCACAATAAAATATCAATGACCAGTTTCTTAGCTCAAATGTACAATGCAAAGCTTGTGGGAAACAAATATAAATTAAAAGTTATTTGAAGAATGCTACTTAAGAAAAAAGTTTGAAACGACACTAATATCAACCTGAGATAAATTTAAGCCTCGAATCCGTCACTAAATTAAGATCACCTAATAAAAATCCACCATATGTAATGTGAAATGCGACGACTAGTATACTTATAAAG
>JALJAT010000404.1:0-16988 GCA_034768735.1 Schistosoma mekongi | reverse complement strand
ACATTCTTTTGTATGCAGCTGACAAGAAACAACGAAATTAAAAAAATTCCTGTTAGTTGATAGGTGAAAATTATGTTTCAAACATGATTTTTCGAAGTATATTTATGTAATCTTCTATGCAGAGTAATGCCAAAATCAACAGAATAAAATTAACATTTGTAGTGGACGTAGGACTTTGTGGTTTTTTTCGCTTAACAATTTTATTTACGTTAAATATTGTAGTGGTAGGCAGCTGATTAACATACTAACAAATTAAATTATTAGTGATATTTGTGTCCAAAACTCTGTTTCAAATATTGATTTGAAAACTATGTTGTGACGTGTTTTGCCGTGGGATGCGAAACCTTCCATTGAAAAATTCCTGATTCTTTGCCAAAACGTAAAAAACTGCCTTTTTTTAAAAAATTTCTCATATGAAAACTTCTTCTAGTGGTATGCAGCGACGAGAAACCAACGACCATAAAAATGAATCATGGTATTTGATTAGGTGAATTTGGTTTCAAAAATGCTTTCGCAGTATATTAATGTAAGCTTATGCTATAAAATGCAAAATCACAGAATGAAATAACCTTTGTTAGTTGAGAACGAGTGACTTAGTTGCGATAAACAATAGACGTTAAATATGTAAGTTGTATGCAGCTGATTACATACCAACGAATAAATTATTTGGTGATATTTGTGTCGCAACTATGTTTCAATATTGATTGGAAAATATTGTTGTGAGTGTTGCAGTGATGCAAAACAATCGATGGAACTATAATTCCTGATATTCCGATAACGTGAAACTTGGTTTTGTTAAAAATTCAATATGAAACATTCTTAGTTGTATGCAGCTGACGAGAAACCAACGAAATAAAAATGCATTCATGTTATTTGATTAGGTGAAATTATTTTCATAAGGCATAAACAGAAGGTTACTGATACATTATAGTTCTCTATTAACTTTTTAAACTATTTTTTCAACTAACCCAAGGACTTAGTTCTATACTCCCGACCACATAAATATTTGACTATCTCATAAATTCAGTTGTTTGGGTTCGTTCATAGGTAGCGACAAACACTTACTTTGATTGGTAATAACACACTGTGTTGCAGCCTATTGGCTTCTGTGTTCATGCCTACTTACTTAGATTTTATCAGTCAACTGTTCTACACACACTGTTGTGTAAACAAAAAAGTTTGTTTACATCAATCCCAATTTGTTTTTTTTTGTAACAATCCTCCCTTTTATGCCATCAGCTTTGAATTTACTTATTCCCCTTTTATTAAATTGGGTCCCCCCCCCCACAAGAATTTTTTTTTCATGGTAATAAATAAACCCCCGTTTTTTTTTTAAATCTAAACGATATCCCCCTTTCAATGAAAACTAATTGGTTTTGTTTATTAAACCCCTGAATTTTTTTGTTTTTTTTTTGTTTTGACGGAATAAGCCTATCATGTCCTTAAGGAAAAAAAAAATAAAAAAAAATTTTAGCAATAAATTTCCAACTTAACTATATAATTATACTATAGCCCTTTTGGATAAAGTCACCCGTAATGTAGTAAGGTGGAAATCCATGTTTTGTATACACGGTTTTTATTTCTTCCCGTTTTTGTTTTTTTTTTTTAAATCATAAGAAATATTTTAATAGGTAGAAGCACTTTTTCATAGTATTCAAATATCCTAGGAATGTTTGGCCGTTAAACAGTGGGCAATACTTGAAATAAAAGAAAATTTTTTTTTTTAAAAATGAACCTGGAATTCGCGTTATTGTAAATTTAAAATGAGCGATAACTGTTTTGTTACTTGACTGTAGTGAAAAAAAAGGGACACGTGGGCTTGTTGTTAAAAGATAGTATTAACTAATATGGAATTCATATCCGATGATGGTTTTTTTTCCTGAGTCATTACACAGTACGGAAAAACGAAAAGGCAAAACACAAGTAATCCCCAGATACAAAATGAACACTTTACAAAAATGAAGAATTATGGTGCTCAACTAAGTTTTTTTTTGTTTGCGACCTTCTTCAGTGAACTAACCGTTTTTTTACTAATGAAAAATTTAACAAATTTTGGCCCATATTTGTTTAAAAATGTGTAAGCCGTAAAATAAAATCCCCAAGTCAGTAGTTACATAGGCGCTTCGACACTGAATTTTAGACCATGGTTTTTTTTTTTTTTTTGTTTTTTTTTTTTTTCATCCGTAACACGAACCTAGGTTTGTTTTTTTGGGAAGGCGCCTTTTTGTCCCCAATCACGCTCCCCCCTCCCAACCAAGAAATCACGGGTCCCCACGTCCCCCCCCCGCCACAGTGGGGGGAATAAGCAATTTCTCTCTCCTAGTTTTTTTTTAAGCCCACTCCTAAAAGATGTTTTTTTGTTTGCTTTATCCCATCCGCCGCTCTTAATTACAATGAAATATAACCTTACGTCCCCCTTCCTTTTCATTTGCCCTTTTTTTCCTGAAATTTTTTATTCCTCAGTTTTGTAGCATGGGTTTTTTCCCAAATCGTTTTTTTTTTTTTGTTAAAAAGTTTTTTGGCTGTGGAAAAACCCGCAAAAAAAACTTTATTTTGGGCCATAAAAAATCCCCTCGGGGTGTTATTTTTTTTCCGAATTAAGGATTAAATTTATCAATCATATTCTAAGCTCAAACTCCCCCCCCCCCCCCCCCCTTTTTTACAACCAAAGTGCCTAATCTTAACTTCCTCCCCAATAGCCCTCCCAGTGGATTTTTTTTTCTTGAAGGAAAACTTCCGTAATTCCCTTGGCAATTTTTTTCCAATCGCATCCTTTTTTTTCGAAGCTTTGGCCCCCCTGGATTTTATGGAGGTGGGCAGTAATTTTTTAAAAATATCAGGCTTCACGGGCCCCAATAAGGTAACAACCAAGCCTAGACTTCCACGTTTTTTTTGGTAAGAAATGGTGGAAATTTAATCCAAAACCCCCATAAAGTTTTTTGCTGTGGGGGGGCGTTCCCCCCCACCTATGAAAATTTGTTTTTTAGATAATGTTTTTGTTTTTTTTTCCGTGAATTTAATAAATCCCCGTATTTTTTTTTTTTTGGGGTCACCTTAAAGCCCTAGGTTTCCAGATTCCGACTTTTACCTTTCCGAAAGAATTTTGGCTCCTTCCCCTTTTGCTTTTTCCCAAAGGGGGTAGGTTTTTGGGATCATCGCAACCCGACATGACTGTTTTCCCCACCCCACATTTTTCCTTTTAGTTTTTAAATGGGTGAAAATTTTGATTTATTTTTTTTTTTTTCCCCCCCAAACCAAGCCATTGGGCCCAATCTCCCCCCCACCTCTTTCAGTGCGACCCTCTCAAACAGTGGTTTTGGGGTCGTTCATATCTGGTGGTGGAGTAGTAAATTTTCAAGTCCCCCAAATCTGGCTAACAAAAAGGTTTTTTCCTAAAAGTGTGAAAAAACACTTGACTGAAAAAAATTTTTAAAAACACGAAAAATAAACCCTTAGGTACCCCTCCCTTTCGATAAAAAACCTTTACTAGTTTTACCATCTTCTTAGGAGATTGAAATCGCGAAAAAAATGAATTTACTTTTTGATTTTATTTTTTGATATTGCAAGTTTGTTTAAAAGAATTGAAAGTTAAAGCCAGCCTACGCAAGAGCCATACTTTGTTTTTTGGTCCCTTCATAGAGTATGATGGTGAATGGGGGGTTCACACTATAATTGAAAAAGTAAAATTAAAGTTTTAATAACAACGCCCAACGACAAATCAAGGGAATCCACAGTAAAACTATGGGTAAACCAATTTCCGAGTTTTTTTAAAAAGTAAACAGTAACATTTTTTTTTAGAACAAAAAAGGCGGCCGCTTTTTTCTTTTCCCTGGTGGCCTGCCCGATTCCCAAGCATGTGTAACAAGACAATGGCGCCCTGCAGTGGCCTTGTAAACTGGTCGCCCTGGAATGTTATTCTCTCCTACTTTTCTTGCAAATTTTGCAAGGCAAATTTCGAATCAAACCTGGGGAGAATTTTTCCCCAGAACTTTGAAAAGGGTCCCCCCCTAAGATTGAGGAATAAAGTTTTGAACCCTCCCCCCCCCCCCCACCATTTTTGGGAACCCCCCCCGGCCAACTTTAACCCCCTATATATGATTAATGTACCTTTTTTGTTCTTTTCCTTTTGAATAATATACATCCCTTTTTTTCTTTTCCCTGGGGAACCCCACCCACGACTTTTTTGTTCTCCCTCCGCTATTTAAATTTGTTTTTCCCCACGTGAAACATGCCGCGTTGTTGTTGAAAATATCTCCCCGCCTTCCCCTAGGTACAAAAACAGTGGGCCCGGCTGGGGAAACCGAACCAATAAGGATTACCAAAAGAATACGGGGTAAAGGCGGAATATATTTTTAGAACCTTTGGATTAGGGAACTACAACTTAAACACAAAATTATAAACGCGGATTATTCCTTCCCCGTAAAGCGGGGGTGGGATCTCCTTCGGGGTTGAACAATGGAAAAACAAGTGATTTAAGGATTGCCATTAACATGTTGTTTTAAACCCGGCATTTATAAAAAGTTAATTTTGCCCCGCTTAACGGAAAGGCCCCATTTTTTTTTTTTATGGATTCTCCCCAAAAAGTCCCAATAAAAGCCCCCTCGAGAGATTAAATTACCTGAAGCCAAATACAAAATGGAAAAGAAATACAAAAATAAATAATTTAGCTAGTAAGTTTTTGTTTTTGGAAACAAATAGTTGTTGTTTTTTTAAAAACAGAAATTAAATTTAAATTTATTTTTTGTTTTTTTTTTCCTACTAAAAAAAGGTTCATGCTAGAGGTTTTTAAAGGGTTTTAGAAACTTTTCCGAAAAACTAATCCCCTATGAATTGAGGTTGTAAGGTAATCCCCCCCCGGCCCGGAGTCAAAATTTTTGGTACAGGAACTTTTTTAGACATATTTTGTTTTTTGTTCCATTTTTTTTAAGACTCCGTTATTATCCTAGTTTCCCCCTGCATTTTCTCCGTTGGGTTCCCCCCCACGACCCTTGTGCCCCTTACCCGGGATCACTTCGCAACGTTTTTTTTAGCTAAAAATTTTAGACAAAACTTTTTGGTAGTTTTTTTTTCAGTTGGCCTGGGAGTCCCCTTAAAATTAGTTTTTTTTTTTTGGTTTTTTTTTTGTTTTTTTATCCGCCCCTTATTAAATGATCTATGCCTAATCTAATCGTAAACGATGTCCCCTGCCCGTAAACGATTTTTTTTCCAAAAAATGGCAACGTGCATTTATGCCCCGAACACATTTTTGATCGTATTTTTTAGTCTTTACCATGTGCCCACCCCGCCCCCACTGTACCCCTGCCCAAAATATTTTTTTTTTTTTTTTGTTTTTTTTTTTCTTAGGCCCTTATAATGAATTTTTGGTTTAAGCGATAAAAATCTTTAAAATATAGGTGTCCGGTGGGAATAATGGCTTTTAAAAACGGCCCGGGGGGTAAAAACCTTTGAAAAAGATGTCCAGATTTTTTGAGCCCTTTAGCTTCGTGCCGTTTTTTTCCCAAAGGTGGTTTTTCTAAGCCAATGTCGCCGTGGGTAGTGTTTTCAAAAATTTTTAGTCCCCCCCCCACAATCCAATCCCCCGTGTCTTTTTTTTGCGTGAATAAAGTCCTCTTGTAATCACCCCCTTTCCGGTTGTGGTCCCCCCCTCCAGCATTATTACTTAGACCTACCCCACCCCTGAACCAAACCCAAAAGTCACCCATTCTCGAGTATGAGTGGGCAGTATTAAAGTTCGGGCTACACAGACCTTGCATAAATCACCACCATCTAGACTCACGTTGACACAACTAGAAATTGTGGGAAGTACAAACCCCATAAACTCCCCAAACCAACAAAAAACCTGCGTGCCTTTGGGACCCAAAGGTGACAGATTATTGGGGTTTTTTTCCAAAAACCAAAAAAACCGTAGTGAAACTAAATCTTAAAACAACGCCTAGGTACCCACCCGAATCGTCTTAACAACAATCCGGAGATTCTGTTCCTCATTCCCTGCTACAGAAGATCCTCCATAGGTTGAGTTGCGGCGCAACCCATGATTGACCAACCGCCCACACAAACCATCCCACACACCATTCTGTAGTGTTCGTGAGTTGTTTTTGTATGTAACGATTTTAACAGTAACAAGTGCCTACCCACAATGTGTAGCCATCCTTACACTGACATTAACCGCATGAGTAGACACCTTTTTTACGGATACACATAAACACCACCCCAAACAACACATGCAACATATAAGAAGGTTTCCACCCACACAACTCACCCCCCCAAACCCACAACCATGACCATCCCCCCCCCCACACACGCGTAACCCACTACCCACACCACATGCCATAATGATACTGTCAACACATGATATTACTGTAACAAGAGAGGCCCTAGTACCTTCACACACTGTCCAAACACTAAACCTGCCCATGCATCACCTTCACACAACTCTCACAACTTAGGAATAAATAAAAAGAAAAATTGTGAGTGAGTGTATTACTTATAACTGTAACAACAATAAATCAAAATGAAAATCGACCGTTAAGAATCAGATTAATAAAAAGAAATAACAAGCCGAACTAAGACGGCAAACACAAGGGGAAGATTTCGAATCAACAATCCTATGGAGTATAAATTAAAATCCTCGCAAAGAAAAAAAAAATCGTAACTAAAACTGTAGTGATACTTTAAATCCAAACAAGCGTTAGCAAACATTTATCCCAAATTATAGGACTCGACTATTTTGCGTAAGAATTGTGGACAAAGGGAATGCAAAATGTGTTTAGAAGTCAAATTGATAAAAAAGGTTAAACACCGTCAATAAACACTCTTATCCAAAGGAAGCCAACTGTGATTGATATTTGCTCCGCCCCATCCCCGCTGACAAGATATCTGAGATGTCCATTTGTCGGTATCATTTCCATGTTGTGAACTAACTGAAGGCAAAACCCTTATGGTTTACAATTGCTTGCACATGCTCTAACCACAGACCTTATTTTTATTTTTGGGAATGATGTAGCTTATTTTACAAATGTTTAGATACCACCTGTGCCTAGACGACAAGATGGATAGTTTTAAGAAGTAACAGTTGCATGTATTCGCCACATCCTTTTGCAGAATTGAATGGAAGGCCATCGATTACTGATCCTTTTTGGTAGACCCTAAGATTTTCGGGGGGGAAAAAATAAATTGGGAAATTCCACTTAGCGCCAGAAAGGTAATTTTTGGGATAATAGTAACCGCCTAGAAGTAAACCATACCGCCATAGAGTTTGGGTTAGGTAAAGTTTTGGCCTCCACAGTCCCCCCCTGGCCCAAACCCCAAGTTAATCAAAACTCCCCTCATTGTTTGCTCTGGGGGTTCGGGGGGGGGGGGGGGGTTTTATAACCTTGTCCCGTCCCTGGAATCCAAAAAAGGGGATTTATCTGTTTTGGAAATGCATGTACATTTCACTCATGAGTGGCTATCATTCCATTTCGTTTTTTTTTTTTTCAGTACTACTTCTTTCGGTGGGCAATTAGCTCCTTTTTGGTTCCCCTCTTATCTCTCCCCCATCAAGTGACATTTCCTTAACGGAACTCTAGGGTTTTTTTTCTTAGAATTGGGGATTGTAAACACGAAAGTTTTCTTGAGTTAAGCTTGGTTGTTTTACGTGGAAATGGTTATGTAATATCCGTTTTTTGGGGGGCTTATGGGGGTGGGGGGGCGTTTTTTTTTGGCCGAGGGAAAATTGGGTAAACGACCAACAAACTATTCTGGTTCGTCCGCTTAGTACATCACTCTTCTACTGACTTTTGGCGTCCACGCTCAATTCCCAGGTTAGGGATATTCCTGGCAAACATATCAGATCCGGGGATACTAATTTACCCCTGTTGTCGTGGTGTTTTGCCGCTGGAACCCCCACGAGTCCCCTCCCCTGATTCCCCACCCCCCCCATATCATTCTTTGTGATGGCTAATTATGTCCCCCCCCCCCGTTTGGTTGGGGCCCACACTTTTTTTTAGTTATGGAAAGGCAAGATTAAAATCTCCCCCCCGCCAATCAACTTGTTATTAATCAAGCATCCTTAAGTTTTTGAGGGCCCCGGTGAAAAATAAGGGCCTACAAAGTTTCTTGCCGTCCCCCTACATACCTGAGACACGTTGGGGTTTTCAGGGGGAATTGTAAAACTTTTTTAGTGTTTTAGTTCTTCTACTTTTTTTTGTTCACAGGTTTCCCGTGACCTAATTGAAATGAAATATTATAAACATCCCCACCCCCCCTTTTTGATTATCTCGGCTAGTCACTATGCCAAAGATATCCTCTATGTTGTTAAGTTTAGTAATCCCAGTACCTTAAGCACGGGCCCCCACCCATGTTGTTTCCTGTTTTACCAATTGGCTGATGGTCCCTAGGAAAGAACTTTTGTTCTGGAGTTTCTGACATCTGTTTTAATTCCCGAAAGGGGCATTGGATGGCCGCATAATTCTTAAAAGAAATCTGTATTCAATGTAGGGTTTTTAAAAGTTGTCATTGTTAGAGGGGGTTTTGAATATTTATATTTATTGGATTAAACCTTTGGGCCTGGCATGTCAGTCGGGTTTTCCCTCTGGCCATTTTACTTTTAGCATGAGATTGCTAGTGGACATTTGTATGCTTTCCGGCGTTTTTGGTGGTTCCCCATTGGTGATCAGTGGGTTCCCCCCACCCCCTTTTGAGCCCCTCCCACTGTTTTTATCCCTTCTGTACTAATCATTAAAGACGCTATCCAGTTTAACCGGGGGGGATATTGGAAAGAATGTGGGAAAGGCCTACGTTTTTTCTTTCCCTTTAGTGGTTTTGGAATAGGGGGTTTTTTTTGGGAGCATTCCCACAATTTTTTTGCCCCACCAGTTTTGTTGGGGTGTTCCAAAAATTATGATTGGGGTACATTTTTTAAGTGGACGGGAGTTTTGAAAGAGAGGGTTTGTGAAAGTAACACAAAAGGAGGAATACTCCTAAGAAAAGAAATAGGTTGAGCATATTGTGAACCATGCCAGTTCAACAAATAGTTTTTTTGGTACATACGTTTTACGTGAGTTTTTCCTAGGGATAAATAAAGTCCATGATCAGAACGCGTTTTTTGCACGGAAATTGGTTTGTCCCCTCGTTTTTTTGTAGATTTCCTTAGGTTCTAGGCGGGCCCCATCCTGTTGTTTTTTTGGTGGTAACGGAAAGTCCCTGGTTTGTAGTTTAGCCATGCCTACTAGTTGAATGTTTGTGGGTACGAGAATTGGTATAAAGTGGGTAATTGGATGACTTTTTTTGTATTACAGTCCAATTTGGGGTGTTTCTTATGAGGGGAAAAGTAACAAAAAATTTTTTAGTACTCCAACTCCCCTGGGTGTTGGTTAGAGGGGGCCGGGACTTGGCTGTGTTTTTTTTTTTTTTAGATCATTTTTTTTTAATGTGGGAATTTGACATAAGGGACAGGGAGAAAATGAGACATCATTTTTTAATTCTAAAACTCCCGGGGCCTTGAACATTTTTTTAAGTTTTTTTTTTAGGTGGCCCAGTGGATTTAATTTTTTGCCTATCCACTTTTTTTTGTTTTTTTTTGCCGTTGAATTTTTTTTTATTGCCCTGAATCCCCAACTAAGGGCCTTTTCCCCCGAACCGTTTGTTTTGGGTTCCTTGCCTTGGTTGGCTTGATGGTCCCCCTTAGGGTTCGTGTTTTTTTTTTGCCTGAACTTACAGGAAGGTGAAAATGCCCGATTTCCAGGGTGGGTTAGGGTTTTACTTTAATAACTATCCTTTTAGACCAAGGTTTTCAGTTTTTTTCCCCATTTTTTCGTTTTGTTTAACAGTGTGGAAATGCACTTGCTGGTTTGTTCAAAAATGCCTTTTTTACTTCATGCTTCTGGGATTCTTTGTGTTGAACATCATCCTCACTTCCTTTGGGGGGGAAAAATTTTATTGTTCCCTGAATGTATAGAGCTCCCAGAAAAAGGGCCAATTTCCCAAATTGCCCCTAAGTGGCCCGTAAAAGTCCCCCCCCCCCCCCCTTGAAAATGTTAATCCAGTTTTTCAAAATTTGAACACCAGGTGGGTTCCCCTTTTTATTTTTGTAGTTTTTTTTTTTAGTGGTTTCCCCCCCGGCGAGAGTGATTTGGGCCCTCTGAACTGTGGTTGCCGCCCATCACACCAACGGGCCCCTGTCCTTTGTAGGGCCCCCGTGTTTGCGCTTTTGATTTTTGCCCGGTGGTTTTTGTGTTGTTTATTTTCCGATTTATTAGTTTTTTTTTTTATGTTAAATGCCGCAAAAACCCTCTTGAGTTGACACACGTCTGGGCATATATAACCGCTAGGCGTCGAGAATTGAGGGCGCCTGTTTTCATTGTGAAAGCCACCGTAACGACCCTATCAATACGACATTAGGCTTTGGTGGCTACAACGTGGGTAAACTGACCCTTAGCATAAACCCAACAACTTTTGTTATTTTCACAAAAACCTCAAAACCAGTTTTCCCTTCCTCATAAATTACATCCAGGGGAATTCAAGCAAAATTTTGTGGGGCAATTAAATCTATAATCCAATAAATAGTATTAAAGAGACCCTCCAATTTTGTTTAACGTTTGTTAGAGGAGAAGTGTTTTTTCCTAAAACCAAAATGAAAAGAAAACACTTTACGTCTGCAAACCCAAACCAACTTTTAAGGCCGAATTCCACGCCAACAGGCCCATAGGGATAGGCAAGTTTAAAAATCGGGAGAACGCAATTAAATGTGCCCTTCGACAAGAAAACCCTTTTAAAACCCATCCAAATCCAAAGCTTAAGACCAATGGCAATGGGCCAATTTATTGCCCCTAACAGAAAAACATAAGAACCAGATTATGAGCAAATCCATACCTGTTTTTTTAAAATAGGAATAAACGACACAAAAGACAAGAATCTGCTACAGAGTCCGAGAAAAAACAAGTGAAAACAAAAATACCAGTTTCATGGAAAACTTGCCACACTGAGAACAAGTGGGGGGCTCTTTCACCAACAAGCAACCAACCAGATATTTAACAGTTTCCCCTGTTTGGGGTTTCCTTAAAGCTAGGAGCTGTGTGGACGTTTTTTGTCCCCCCGTTAACGAAGGCCCTCCCCCTCCCGTTTTGTAGTTTGGTAATTCTTGTCCAGCACTTTTAGTAAATAATTTTTCCCTTGTGCCATTAAAGCCTTTGTTTCTTCCCACTTTAAGATGGTTAACCGACTCCGGGTAAATTGTTTTAATAAAATCCCCCCCCTGCACAGACCTTTAAAATAACAAAGGCACTGGGCCAGCTAGGTTTACCTACCACTCCCCCCCCTTTTTCCCTTCTTTTCTCAGCCCCCTCTTTTCCTTTTGCCAATTTGCAAAGCATTTTTGAACATGCCCACAAGCCTTTCAAAGGAGTTATCCTTTGCCCCTTTATTTGTGAAGGGAGAATCCCCTCAGGAATTGGTTTGCAAAAAATTTATTGGTTTTTTTTTATGTGAGCGAAATTACCACGCCCTTGTCCCCACAACTTCATTCCCCCCCAAAATGGGAATCCTGAAAAATTTTTTTCCCCCCCCAGCCTTGCTTCAACTTTTTTTTTTATTCCCCAAACCTTATTGTTGTTTTTTTTACCAATAAGGTATTATAATTTAAGTTCACCCCCACTTTTTTGTTTCCTTGTAAGGCCCTAAACAACACTTTTGGGTACGTTGTGACCTTTGAATTTGCGCCCCCAACCTCCCGTTTTGTCAAAGCCGCGCCCAATTATTACTATTCGGGTCCGTGCCATTGGTTGACGACCTATAACAATGGGTTGTGCGACACTGTCAGTTTAGTTTGCTGAATTAGTTGTAAACGTATCGGTTTGGCGGGGGGTCATTTTTCAGGGGTGCAAGGGAAAAAAAAAGCCCTAACAAAAACTAATCGCCTAGAAGTGCTACGATTTTGTGGTTTGTGTACCTTAACGGGTTATGAAGAGCAACAACGTAGAGAGGAATCGCCCCGTTTTTAGTATAGGAGGACTTAATATGTTTTGTTCCTTGTAAAAATGTTCGGACAACCCCTTTCCGGTTTTAATTCAACATCCAGTGGGAAAGTCCCCCCCCCCCGTTTTACTAAGAGGACTCTTGGATGTGGGCAAATCAAGGTTACCATCTCCACAACTTACTAAAGGATATCCGACGGTGGGGGAAAAATTTTAGAAGTTCCTATACTTCCCTGGTTCCCTGATGAAGTTTAGATTGAATGAAAAATATTCCCTATTTTGTTTGGAAACTTCCCAGAAAAACGGCCGCTTTCCCACTGGGTTACCTGGTGAAAAGTTGGGGTTGGAAAATAATAGAGTGGTTTACTTCCGTCCCTTAATCCGTCGTTTTTTTAAATCTGTCCCCCATCAACAGTAGTTTGATAAATAAAGGGATAAAGGCGACAGAGTTTTTTTCAAAAAAAGTTGCAAACGATGAATTATTTTTTTTCCAAACCCAGTTCCCGAAACCCCAACTGATTTCCCCTGTTTAAACTAGCTAATATGAAATTTTTTTGGTTTCGTTGTGTATTTTAGTTTTTTCCAAATTAACCAGTTTACTAACTTCCCCAACCGGGGGAAACTGGCCTTAATCCCGATAGGGGTCTTAAAGCTGTGTTTTTTGCATATTTTTCATGGTTTTTTTTGGTTTTTTAGTATAATAGAATTTTTTAATTTTGCTTTTTTTGGTTACTTTTGTACAAATTTCCTGCCCCCTTTTAATTTCTGTGGGGGGGGGGGGGTACTGTTTTTCTTTGGCATAATATGTGTGAAAAAGAGTTTTTTTCAAAAAAAACCCCACCCTCAATGGCAGTCCCTTGGTTCGTTCAAGCGGCCTTCAGGGAATTTTTAAAAAAACGTTTGCCAGGAATTTGTTGCTCTAGGAATTGGAAACAAGTAAGAAAACGAAGGGAAAAAGGAAAATTAAACTTCAACAAAAAAAGGGATATTTAATTTAGGACAGGTTTGAGATGGCAAGGTGAAGACGTTTGAGGTTAAATGTAAACTTAGTTAAAAGGCCAAGTTCGGATACCCCTCTATTATAGGAAAAAATTTTTTGGATATAAAAGTAGTTGCAAGCAAAAACCAGTAATCCTTTAAAAGCCTTTTTTTCTCTGCGAATCTTTTCTAAATGTGTTGGCCCGGTCGTTTTAGTTACCATTTTCAAGGGCCCCATACCTCTCCAGGCGAGGCCCCAAAACAAAAAAAAAAACTATTTAAATTGGGGTGAAAAAAATATCAGTTCCCAAAAACCTTGTGTTTTTTACCCCTTGCGATGGAGGGCAATTGGACCAGGGGGGGTTTTTTTCCTCGTGGTATGAGTGAAGTGCCCCAGTTTGCGGGGGCCCCAGTATTACCTCTTGATTGGGCGTATACAAGAGTTGGTCAGGGAAATATTTCAGGGGGGGGGACCATAATTAAAAGTTCACTATCCTAAACACCCTTGTAAAAACTCAAATTAAAAACAAACAACCCACCACTTGGTGGTGGAGGTCGGTGTATTGTTTTGTTTAAACGGGGTTCAGGGGCCGGGAACCCCGTGTGGCCGGGGGGGGGCCCCCTCTTTACCCTTCTACAAAGAAGGTTGGGGTCCTCTTCTTAGGGGAGTAGGGGGGAAGGGGGGAGAGGACAAAACCCAAAAACCCCCACAAAAAAAAAAAAACGGAGTTTTTCAAAGTGAAGCTTAGATGTATTAGGTTTTTCACATTAAAATGTCAAGTGATGGGTTGGTTTGGTTATCAATGCCATTTAACTTCGGCTGCCTGGAGGGACACCCTGGTTGTAAAGCCGTGTCCGCCAGGGTTTGTTGCACTTTTTTACCTTTTAAACTCAGGAAAAAGGTTTAAAACCCAAATAGTGGTTTCAGTTATGGTTCGGTGAAGGGGAGTTAAAAACCACAGATTTCCACGTCAGTTTACTTCCATTTTACTAGTTATTTCGTCCACCCCACCTAGGATAATAAATGAAGGCCTTTCTTGGGGAGTATTGGGCAATTACCAATCGTGGGGGACTTTGTGGAACAAAAACCGGTTTTTGAGGTTTTCAGGCCAATTTTTTTTTTTCTTGGGGCCCACTTTCTCGTTTCCCCACGTTAGGTTGTGAAAAGGGTTTTTTGTTTTCCAACCCAAAGTCGTTTTCTAACAGGCCCCTCTTAAAAAGCTTTACGCTGCCCTGGCGGGTGGGGACAATAAGGAATTGGGGCAAAAAAGCACACACGGTGTGATAGTGGGATTGTTAATTAGGACGTTGCCAAGGGAAAGGGGAATATCCAATGACCCGAGGGATCGAGGTCCCTTGTGACCGCTTACTGACTTGGGCCCCTCCCCAACCCCATTGCAAGATGAGAGGGGGGTAAAATTTACTTGTGGGGAGTGTGGAGCAAACAAGGGTCACGGTTCATGGTCAGATGTTGGGAGGATCGATTTGGATTATCGGTAGGCAATTATTTGTGGAGATGGGGCTGCCCAAACTAGTCGTGTATTTTGGAAATACCTTGGATGGTAAAAAACCCAAATCAGGATGTTTATAATTGGAATTTTTACATTTTGAAAATTACTCTTGGTCCCGCCCAATTCGGGAACAAATAACCACCGTTTTTTGCGTGGGACTAGTTTTATTAATTATATATTGCGTAGCACTATCATTATTTAAATCCATGGGACGTAAAAACTTGTGGATTAAAAAACAGGTAAAAAAAAAAAACATCATTTCAGGAAACTTCCAGTTATGAATTAGAAAAAAAAAACAAACTCGTGGTTTTCGGATTTTTGGCTTTGTACTAGGGCTTAATATATCCAGGTACATACTCAATGTAGTTGTCAAACAAATGGTACTTAAATGGTTGAGTTGCCTCCCAGTCCCCTATGCAATACGTACTACGAGAGAGAACAGTCGAATAGAAACCCACCACGGATCCCTGAGTTAATGAAAAATGGAGGAGAATAATTGCCACACAGGATACCTTATCGAAACAATTTGCATTTATTTTACCTACGTGAAATGCCTGGAGATTTGGTTAAATGGGCTCAGTTACTGTAAACGGTTAATATCCCCCCAACATAAATAGTTTACGTCGGTCCTCGACATTGAGCTTGACCATGTTTGTTTTTTATGCGGGCCACACTAGTTGAAGGCGCTCGGCCCCACCTGCGCCATCATCACATATCACGCCCCAGCCCGTAAACTCGTGGAAGCATCCTCCTACTCTATTTGTTTGCCCACCTAGAAACGTTGCTATTCTATTTGTCGCTCTTTCACGGACCCGAATATAACCTTCTTTTTCCAATCCTTCATTGCCCTTAATATTTATTTCTCCTTCGTAAGATGGGGTTTTTTCAAACGTTTTAGAAGTTGCCCTGGGTGGTTACCTGCAAACGTTAAAACCCTTGTCCATATATCCGGCATTCAGCTTCACAGAACAATGCCCCTTTTGGCGGAATCCACGAACAAACATTTCACTATAACTGTAGGCATTTGAAATTAATTGTGCGTAAGAAAGTTGTCTACATAAATGTGGTGGGATATACCTGTCCTTTTGTGACTTTCTGAAAAAACTTTTTTTTTTGGCTCATACGCCCCTCCGTAGGCCAGAAAAGTCCTCGTCTTAAGCAATTAAAAGTTAATAAGCCTTTGATTCCAGTAAAAGGGTTTTAAAGTAACTCTAAAGATACAAAACAAACTACCAGAATTTTGTGGTGGTTGTTTGTGCCCCCCCCCGAGTAATTTAGAAGTTTCACGTACAACTTCATCACTTTCTTTGGAATTTATTTGCATAATCTAAGTACAAGAACCATGAATTAATTCGTAACGCTTTCACCAAAACCAACTTCGCCCTTTAATGTGATTGACCGAAGTGCTTGCACAAAAATCAACAGCACTTACTTTTGCAACCAATTTTCCTCCGTGCCTGAGTCCCCCCTTGTAAACGCAGTCCCTGCATTCGGATCAAAGTCCCTAAGTATGACAAAGTTTGGTGTATGAATTCAAAGCCTTTTACTGGGAATAATTTTTTTCTAAATTTTGTTATGTATCAAAAAGAACAAAAAAGTTTTTTCAGGGTGTCCAAAGTATTTTCCATATACACCAGGTCGCCCTTTTTCGCCTCAGATATAACGTGGCCCTCCTCCAATTCCTAAGCGCTCCCCCGTCGTGTCCCCCCCCCGCATGTTTTTTTTGCTTCGACATGTTTACTAGTTCTTCCATGATTTTGACAACATTAATTTAACGTGATTGAATTGAACAATAATTTATTTAGTTACTGCCCTGTTCCCCCCCCACCCCCCCCCTCGCTCTTTAAGAATGGGTTTTTTTGTGACTACTGATTAACTGGCCCCGCGCTTCCCTTTGACAGGTTACTTTGAGCTGACGTGGTTTTGATTTTTTTCTCAAATTTGTGTTTGCTGGCTGCCAACAAAGGCATCATTTTAGCGCAGAAGAGTTCCTACTCCTGAAACTGATTCCCCGATACATCGGTTTTTTCGCTTTGGTATTTGTTTTTTTGAAAAAAACAATGCAGTTTTAGCAAAAGTTTTGTATACAAACCTCTTGCAAGTATAACATCCTGTCCCCCCCTTTTTACTGGTTTTCCACCATTTCCTTTAACAAGAGAAACCCTAATAGATATTTATTTTCACGCATGAATTTTTGTCCTGTTTTTTGGTTATAAGGATGGAACTAGAAACCCTTGGGCCCGACGAACTTGAGAAAGGCCTGAATGGACTAGGTTTAGCAGCTGTCCCCCCCTTTCCTTTTTAGGCCATTTTTACGTCTGGTTGGCTAAACCTTTTTAATTAAGTTTTGTAATATCCTAATTTGTGTAATTTTTTGCCTCGGGATCCGAAATTATATTTTTTCAACTTTCACTCCATGTTACCTTTATATTTATTTGCACTCATAGTCCCCCGGAAAACCATACTGGAAGTTTTAGGTGGTTCGATTTTTCTTGTCCACTTGTAGCATGCAATTGTGACCAATGCCAAACTCAAAGGCAGTCCCCCC
>JALJAT010000403.1:0-17003 GCA_034768735.1 Schistosoma mekongi | reverse complement strand
TCTTCCGAAAACGAAAAAGACACAAATCGCATATAGATAAATATGTGTACATATATATAATAGATAAGGATTTTTAATTCCAGTCACAATCAACTTCAACAACTACTGATGAAACAACCATCTAAGAAATTAGTGCAGTCCCTTATCACTGCTTATTGAATGTTAGCCCGGGATTATAGTGAAAGAAATATGGATTTATGCGGTGTGTGACATGCTTATATGCAGAAACCACTGCTCACAATTCACAAAAAACTTGGTAATTGTCACTAATTACATCGAGGTGTCATCTAATTGGCCAAACCCGGAAACTAAACCACCCTGTGGAATAGAACCTGCAGACAAACCCGTAATTATTCTAATTACGGTTTCAAAATAGTCATTGTCAGGCCCCCTTATTCTTTAATGTAGCTGATCAGGCTTACTCCTGTTTCACGTTTCACTAACACTGTATACCGTTACATTGTAAACTATGCCGTATTCTGAGAAGATGGATTTCATGAAACAAGGTTTCAATGATTTATTATCGGAATCATTGTATTCTGTCATGCTAGTAGGCTGATAGATACAATTTTTTGACATCAAATAATGTATTCAAAATTAGGGGGATGTGTAAACCTGTATGATTTATCCTATTTCCTCTTAACACACATTAGCGTCACACTTACTTCCGACTTTCGTGTTACATAATACTATAAGATTTCAAGATCATTCAGAGAGTAAATTTGTATGCAAGCGATTTGGGTGCTGACTGTGTGTCTGTTTTCAATCTATTAATAATCACCATTGATGTTAGATGAATTGTACTAGACAAAGATAATAAATAACGTGATAAGATTGTAGATCTTCACTTACTGTCATTTCTTTTCAAAGCACAAACTCCTCATACTCCGACACTTAATAACCGCTAGCTTACAAGTAGGATCGATCCGCATATTTTATCATAACTATTTTGGTCTATCAGTAGGGTGGAAAATGATCATCAGGCATTCCGCTTTGGTTGATAGGCTTCAATAAATATCTGTTTTGTATTTATTACTCTTAAATACACTGTATACAAATGATATTATTATTGAATTATTTACTGATAACTATGCAATAAGGCGTTTTGAAGCTGAATGTACTTAAATAACATCTAGTGTACTGGTTTAAAATTACGACATTGTTTTATGAATAATATTTTCATCATAAAACTGATTCTAAGCAAATCTTGAACATTAAAACATAGTGGAAATTTATTTTGCAGATTCAACTAGATCAAGCTTGTGGGTTTTGTGAAACCCGCTTTATGAGTAAATTCGAAATTGTTAGCAGTGAAATTAATCTGTGGGACACAACTTAGAGTGATTGAAATTTAATAATAGATTATTAACATTACATGTATGCTAAGTTTGTCAGTATGTTTGTTGGTACCCGATTTATCTATTTTTATTTGTGTCGCAGGTTATACTTTTCTGTACTTCGTCCTTGCCGTTTACTTGATTGTATAGTCACTCGTATATTGGCTAATAATTGGTCATGGTAACTTTCAATTCTGTTACAAATGTCAAATTATTGATAAATTGTAATTATTCGATGTTCGGTTCTACTAACGGAATAATCTAATTCATCTTCAGCTGCGATGAGTTGCTAACTATACATTTCGGGTTATGACGTATTCGGTCGTTTCATCGTCTAGACATCAAAATACTACAAATCATATACATATAATCGATTTTACCTAATAGTATTATCATGTAGCTACTTCTGGTAATTCATAACACTTGCATTGCAGTATAGGCTTCAGGGTTTCATCGCTTGGCACAAAACCACATTAACTATAATAATTATTGTGGTAGCATATATCTGAATATTACAACTGAAAGAGACGTTGCAACCTACCAAGTAAACTCGTATAATTATTATAGACTTTTATTAGTGCATATCAACATACATAAATGTTGATAAGTGTTTATACACTATATATTTCGTTTTTCGTTGGATATAATTATGTATTCATATAAATTGTTTTTTGGCCACTGCAAATCTCCTCTCAATCAAACGACTAAACCTCGAAGTTGCGTGATTGTATCATTAAAGGGTATCACATGTCGGATTCCTTGTCCATGAATAAAAACTATATAAATAAATTTGAAACTTTAGAAAGTCTGTGTCAAGTATCCAATATAATTTAGTTGAACTTAATTTTGTATCCAACCGTTTATTTAATTATACACTGGTAAGCACTTACGGAAAGAAAAATTGTAAAGAAAAACAGATTATGACTTAACGCGTATACACAAACTGAATAAATGGTGATTTTACTTGTGAATGAAAGAATGATTTCAGACGTTTCGTTTAAATATGTGATAAAATGTTGTGAATCATTCAGTTATGAAGCAATTCCCGTGTTACTTTGATGGATCCTCATTCTTCTCTGATTCTGGAATACTTATTAGTTTAAACAAATATTTTAATGATTTTGAGAGTTCTCCTTTTAAGTCAGACTAAATTTTATGCTCTCGATACCTTAAACCAATTTATAATGGATGTTATATTTCAACTTGATGTAGTTTTGGTCATCCTGAAAAGACAGAATATTCAGATAATACTTATTCTCACTGGGGTATAAAATTTGGTTGACCTTAAACTTACTGTGGTCTGAATTTTTATTTTTTTTGTCATAGATAATAAGTAAAATGTTATTGGCTGATAACTGAAACGGATAGAATTTCCACCCTAAAATTGTTAACAATTTGTATCCCCTGAAATCACCTGTTAGTCCAATCCGATTAGTTAAATGAAACTGATCTTATCTACTTTTGATTGGTTGTAAAATTTCATCAAATTTTCACAAAAGAATCATTTTTACAAAAGTTTTTTCGAAAACGCTCAATCTTCTTATTAACTTAGATAACTGATTAATCAATGAAACACAAATGGAATACGTTGCTTGTATTGTAGGAACCCTATTATAGTCAACTAGGAATAGTATGAAACTAGTTCATATAGTTTGCATTGATTAGTAGTTGAATAATATGTTTGATTGATATGAAAAGCCTGAGAATTAGGACTAGGTTACTTAGTGTTAATGAAGAAGTAGAAATAATAATATTATATTAATAGTAATAATCTCTTCAATAATACTAGTTCTATTGACATAGAAGTTAAGCGTTCTATGCTAAGCTCATTTATTGTAATTAGTGGAGTAAATTGTCTGCAAGTGCAAACTGATAAATGAATATAGTAGATATTCTAAGTAGTTGGTATATTACATTGAAATCGGAAAAAAACTAATAAGGAGTAATATTCACTCATTCGTAATAATGTAGATTAAGTATATCTGTTATGACTATGCTATATGATGTCTATATCTACTCGAATGAGTTGATGAATTGAAGTCGAATGATTGCCTACATCTATGTAGATATGGA
This sequence comes from Schistosoma mekongi, assembly GCA_034768735.1. NCBI lineage: Eukaryota > Metazoa > Platyhelminthes > Trematoda > Strigeidida > Schistosomatidae > Schistosoma > Schistosoma mekongi. Next base: position 13,593 of record JALJAT010000403.1, on the reverse strand, counting down.
ATGTAATTTAAGAGAATGCTAGATTAAGGAAAGCTAACGTAAGTTGTGGTTTATCCAGCAGACTAAATTATATGACAGTATTCACTAATTAACTACTAATTAACAACTGTTAAACATAAATAGAAGGAATTCGAAATGCTTATTCAAATAATCTTGACATTTTCTGAATAACGGATGACTTAATGTACATGACCCGTATAACTAAGTTTATTAATAGACCGAGAAGACTTCTTAATCAGCCGCTCATTATACCTGTAAGTGGTAAGACAGTTAATAATTTTAACATACATGTAAGTGTATTAGGAAGTCTGTATGCTCCTTTTATATTTGAATGTTGTGGAGCTTCAGTTTTGATCACTAATTCAGGGATATGCTGTAGGCAAACTGTCTTAATAACTTCAGTACTAAATCACTGAAGAGTCATAACGAAGTATCATTGCATAGGATATTAATTAAATATTTAAGTTAATTATCTGATGGTTTGAGGAGACAGATATGAGAAGAGCATATGATTATGTTAGTCAGGATGAGTGCTTCAGCGTTTAGATATTTGTAAAAAGATAATAGATTAGTTCCAGAGATGGACTTAATTGTATTACAGTATACGTAAGGATGATGACCAAGTTACGTTTGGATTATTACCAGAGTAAGAATAACAATAAACTATGTACTTTAAGGATTATTTATGAAACTGTACTTGATAATAAACCGTAGTTTTTGTTAGCGATTTGATGAATCCTAAATTTTTAAACGTTGTATGGAAACAAAGAAATGTTTAATGTGAACTTATGTTTAGTATAAAAACTAAGAACACATATTTGTCGATATACATTAAGCAATGAGTTCAGTGTCATGATACACAAAGTAGACAATATTATCCTTCAAATTGTTTTGACGACCACCAATAGTTTTCGAAGTTACGGTGGTGCAGCCGATTCATAATTATGTACTTACTTGTAACCTTGAGTAAAATATTTCTACCGATAGTTACTATGCTGAATGATTATTATGCGAACATCATTTATCAGATGTGAATACTACTGAATCACTTCATTAAAAGTTTTGGTAAAGTAGTAAGGGAAACTCACTATTCTGTCAATACAACTTGTGAGAGAATCCAAGTCGATTAGAATGGTACTCAACTTACATATTTCAGAGGTCATGCATAAATATTATTACCAGTTCAACGAAGTGTAAACGATGTTTAACGTTATTTTGTTTTTCCATGCAAAAGGTCATTTATGATGAAGTGATCAATAAGCCAACCATGTACTTTAAGGATTATTTATGAAAACGTATTTGATAATAAATCTTAGTCTTTGTTAATCAACCGATTACTAATAAAATTTTAAACCTTGTCTGGAAACAAAGAGATGTTGATTGTGAACTAATGGTTTGCCCTCAGTTTGGTTCGACGAGCTATTATGTGAACAGTCTATAATATTTTAAGTTACGGCGACTAGCGTTCCACACATCATAATGCTGCTTCGTATTAATTCCCTTTAATAATAAATAAATAGAATGTTTGAATCTTGCTATATGCGGGAACCCTTAAGAAGCATCATTTATTATTTGAACACATATTCAATAAGAAAATAAGTCCAATAAATCGATCGACTCTATTCGATTGCTAAACGTTTACAAACCATCTATCATTGAAGTTTTGTACGACGGATTAGCACAATCTACATTACAAAGTTACTATTGATAGTTCTGCCATTATCGTAATATAAAATAATCATAGTAGTGCACATGTGTTCACCTTCGTATTTATTAGTGAGTTCACTACAATGACAAGGAGAATTATTCAGTTCCCATTTTGTCACATCAATTTGAGTCCATTTCTCCTAGTTGCATGTTTAGCATGTTTGACTCATAGTATGGTTACAATCAGTTATTATAACATGTAATTGATCTTTAACTAATCTACTTCAACAGAAAAAGAGACTAATGGATGTTTAAGACGACAATTGTCAATAATAAACATCATCCTTACGTATACTGTAATACAATTAAGTCCATCTCTGGAACTAATCTATTATCTTTTTACAAATATCTAAACGCTGAAGCACTCATCCTGACTAACATAATCATATGCTCTTCTCATATCTGTCTCCTCAAACCATCAGATAATTAACTTAAATATTTAATTAATATCCTATGCAATGATACTTCGTTATGACTCTTCAGTGATTTAGTACTGAAGTTATTAAGACAGTTTGCCTACAGCATATCCCTGAATTAGTGATCAAAACTGAAGCTCCACAACATTCAAATATAAAAGGAGCATACAGACTTCCTAATACACTTACATGTATGTTAAAATTATTAACTGTCTTACCACTTACAGGTATAATGAGCGGCTGATTAAGAAGTCTTCTCGGTCTATTAATAAACTTAGTTATACGGGTCATGTACATTAAAGTCATCCGTTATTCAGAAAATGTCAAGATTATTTGAATAAGCATTTCGAATTCCTTCTATTTATGTTTAACAGTTGTTAATTAGTAGTTAATTAGTGAATACTGTCATATAATTTAGTCTGCTGGATAAACCACAACTTACGTTAGCTTTCCTTAATCTAGCATTCTCTTAAATTACATTCCATATCTACATAGATGTAGGCAATCATTCGACTTCAATTCATCAACTCATTCGAGTAGATATAGACATCATATAGCATAGTCATAACAGATATACTTAATCTACATTATTACGAATGAGTGAATATTTACTCCTTATTAGTTTTTTTCCGATTTCAATGAATATACAACTACTTAGAATATCTACTATATTCATTTATCAGTTTGCACTTGCAGACAATTTACTCCACTAATTACAAATAAAATGAGCTTAGCATAGAACGCTTAACTTCTATGTCAATAGAACTAGTATTATTGAAGAGATTATTACTATTAATATTAAAATTATTATTTCTACTTCTTCATTAACACTAAGTAACCTAGTCCTAATTCTCAGGCTTTTCATATCAATTAAACATTATTATTCAACTACTAAACAATGTAAACAATATGAACTGGATTCATACTATTCCCAGTTGACTATAGCCGAGATATTTTCAATCAATGAGATTTAGAGAACGAATAAAACTTTATGAACAAATCTTAAGTGGTAATATAAGTCTGTAATCGTGTACAAATTCATGAATCTAATCTTAGTTCAAGCCATTTTAATTCACATCCTAGTAGTCATTTACTTTCTTTAACCAAAATTAGTTGAAATATCTGTTTATGCATGTTTTTTTCCAATAAACATGATTTTCATTTATATCAAGTTATATGGCTACATATGGTTAAATAGTTTGCATTGATTAATAACTGTTAATTGGCTGTAAGTTATGGTGTATACAGTGTACACCGTTTACTGTACTGTCTTTCCTCAATATAATTCTACATGAAGCTATCTCCGTTGTGCCAATTCAGTAAATTGTTTAGAAAAGTGTCATATTAGCCCAGTTTTTAGTTTTGAATAAGTTCTAGTCACTAATCTAAATAACTAGATATTCCAGTGTGGTATGTTTGATATCGAATGGCTGGAATGAGTTTTGATGGGATTCATTTTTGTGCAAAACCATACCGTCGAGCGTTGATTAGTACAAAACGTCTACTCACGTATTCTTGAGGCATCACTGTTGGTATTGAGTGATCACTGAGCTACACCATAAGGAGCAAATTTCATGAGTGTGGTGTTGCCAACTAAATATTTGATGAAGAACATATACGTTTTCAAACGATCATCATGTAATCAGCATTAAGTTGACATACTCGACTGTCATATAGTAGGTTGGAATAAGATACAAATTAAAATGTTTGCTGGTTAACACTATATCGAATTTCCCTGTGAAAAACGCACAACATGTTAATTTCAACACGAAGCAGTATATCTTTTGATTTACCTTAACAGAAAGCACTCATGAATATCTATGTAGTGGTATTGCTAGGTGAATAGCTCATAATATCTCATCAAAATATTAATCTCTTTTGTCACATGGTTTGGAAATAACACAGGGTATCCCCTCGCCACCTCCCCAATTTAATATTCTCATAGTTTAATGAGATACTATATACAATAGTTAACCTATTTTCTTATTTATCAGTGGTTTACAGTAAAGTCAGTGCGTTATTCTCATATGAATTTATTTGGTTAAATGATAACCTGAAATAAAGAGTGAAAGGACAATTATCGATTTTGTACAAAAAGGCTGATATCATAATAACAGGATTAATGTGAATCAATGAAAATAGAAAATGGTAGGTCAAACTTTAACTTCATTCTCTTACATCACAGGCATGAGTTCATGATAATTTTAACAAACTATAACACTTAATCATCTCAGTCATCAACAAGAAAATTATGAAAGGCTGCAGAAAGTGGAATATAAATTCTGATAAATTACTGATTTCCAGCATTCGTTACCATTTCAGATAAAATGAAAATGTTAGACATCAACATCGTGAAACCAAACAAATTTTATAATTATTTGTAGGTTGATAAAATAAGACGGTTATAATTCGATTGAAGACACTTTAACAAATAGAAGCGAATACAGATTTTAATAATGACTATTTTGTGTTATCATTTAGACCGCCTTATAGACTGGTGATATATACATGAAGTTATAGTTCGGTGACATGGTTAACATGAAGGTTCATTATAATGGGGAAGTTGAGTTAGGACCATTTGCAAAACAAGTCGTTGAGAACAGAAATGGTGCTTGTAGTAATTCGTTGTGCATACAAAATACTTGAAATCCTCGAAGACACACAGTGGCATAATATAAGAAAAAGATTGATCACATATTCAATAGATCATATGTCTCTGTTTGGTTTATCCTCATTACACAACCACATTAAAGGTGTATAAGTAAGGAACACTTTGAGACGAATGATAGAATTCAGCACTCAAACACACACTTATCATACATGACAAATGCACAAATCACTTAACAATTTCACAATGAGAAATAAAATTGGCATAAATTTCGAATGAGTTTTGAAATTGGCGAGGTTCTTCATTGACTCAGTTTGATTTGATGTAATTACAATCTCAATAAGTTGAATGGATGTGTTCGCCGATAGTGAACATGGTGCATAAACAAACATTAAATTACTATCACTTTCATATATTTCATAGAATAATTGTTCTGGTTTGAAATGAACTCTTATTCCATTTGGATAATGAATAATCATAGGAACAAAAATTTCAATAACTAACACTGATGTATGCATATTTGTACAAATCTGTTGAGTTGGTATGAAGGCATAATAAAATTGACTTGTATTTACATCGAATCTGAGTTCGATAGGGTGGCCAGCAGTTGATTGTGGATAAGCACGACTGAATGATTTCAACTGAAATGGAATGAAAATGAGAATAGATAGTTACATGAAATGAGTGTGTAATTGAATTGGTAATGAGATATCTTGTAAAGGGACTGAGATTGGGGTTTGGTGGGTGGTTGATGTGGAGTGAAATGTGGAGAATTCACATTACAGAGTGTAATGAATATGCATGATGTTATTAGGAGAATTGATGGAAATGAGGTATCAGTGAGAGAATGTGCATTTCGACTTTGCATATTTGTGTTTGATTAATATTTCTATGAATATGGTATGTGAATATCAGTGATCATACATGAATTTCAGATGTTTGTGATTAAATTGACTTGACAATAGAAATTGGTTGAATGATTATGGGGTTTTAATTGGAATTCTGTGTGGATTAACTAGTATTGAATGTTAGATATTTATAGTTTGTATCTGCTATTTGAATGATATTCAATCTCTTGTTGATTTCACTTGAAGTTGCACACGGTATATGACCAAGTTACGTTTGGATTATTACCAGAGCAACTTCTAACGATTGAACCCACTCTTACGAATGAGAAGAAATCAGAAGGCAATGAAGGATGGAAGAGAAGTTATATTTGATCGGGAATGGAGCGGCAATGGGTTAGCAACGTCTAGGCTGGCAAACTAGAGAGGGTTGCTTGTTTCGGTACGGCGTGGCGAGATCTGGTCGTGATGCGTGACCGAGCGCCTTCAACTTAGTAGTGTCCGCTAAAACAAACATGGTCAGCATCAATGTCGAAACCTATGTAACTATTTATTTTGGGGATTATTTACCGCTACAGCTCACTCCCCCCCCTAATGGGTTCGTGAGGACCCTATGATGTACCAGCCAAAGGATAAAACCCAATGCGTTAAGCATTGGTAAACGTTCCTTTGATAGCTTGGATGTTGTGCAGCTTCTGGCCGTCAGTGCCTATGCTAAAGTGTCGTTACATAAAAAAAAATGTACAAAATGTTATCTTTCTCTTCCGTTTTCTTCTGGTCGTTTCCAGGCGTCCTGGAAAACCAAAAGAAAAAAAAAATTTTAATATATGCATTTCATTAATATATATATATATGTATATATATTTAAAAGCAATTTGGCGGCTAAATACAGCTACAAAAACGCATAAAATGTCGGCAACGCTAACATGATTAATAAAAAAAGGTTTTTTTTTTGATATTTTTTTTTAAACATACGAAAATGTGTAAACAAAAATGCATACCATAAAGTAAAAACAAAATATTTTTATTCAATTTTTTTTATTTTGTATAGATAGATATTCACAATACACACAGTGGAAAATTAGAAAAGAAAATTAATAGACGTAATATTCATTTAAGTGTTCTGGAAATCGTACATTTCTACCAGAACGTGTAGCTCTCGGCGTTATGGAGCTCTTCTGAATTTCCACTTGCTCGTTGGTTGCTGCTTGAGGCATGGCGACTTTGCTCATGTCGAGTTTCGGCGGTGTTGTGGCGAGTTGGACATCGAAGGGTTTACCTTCTAGGTAAGCTGCTTTGAGGCGGTCAATGCTGACGTTCTCTTCGTGTCCATTCTTATCGATCGTATAGTACTTTATTTCACGTTTCAAAACCTTGTATGGTCCTTCGTAAGTCGCATCAAGAGGTCGGCGTAGAGCGTCACGACGTACAAAAACGTGTGTACTATATTTTAAGGCGGGTTGGACGAAAGTGTCTGTCGACTGTCGTCGAGTTTGAACTGGCTTAACTGAACGCATAGCATTTGTAAGCCGGTTCACGTAAGAATTTATATCCAAGTTTGTCGAGGTGGAAGCGGTTTCCACAAACTCACCTGGTAATCGAAGAGTCGTTCCGTAAACTAGTTCAGACACGCTGCACCCGACATCTTCTTTTACCATGCTTCGGATACCGAGTAAGACTAGTGGCAAAGCCTCTGTCCACTGCGGCATGTTTGTAGCTGAAAGTGATGCTTTCAGCTGTCGATGAAATCTTTCTACCAAACCGTTAGATTGTGGTTGGTAGGCTGTTGTTCGGAAGCGCGTCGCTCCAAGAAGTTTTGTCAGAGAGTGGAACAATCCAGATTCAAACTGACGTCCACGGTCTGTCGTTATTGTAGATGGACAACCAAAGTTCGCTATCCATCGTTCGACGAAAGCACGAGCAATCGTTTCAGTAGTGATGTCTTTTAAGGGAATCGCTTCTGGCCAGCGTGTAAAACGGTCCACGCATGTCAAAAGATAAGAAAATCCGTTTGATTCAGGTAAGGGTCCTACCAAATCAAGGTGGACGTGGTTGAATCGAGCGTCGGGAGTTGGAAAAGTGCCTAGAGGACATTTATTGTGCTGAATTACTTTGCTCTTTTGACATGCCACACAGGAGCGTGCCCATTCTTTGATGTCCTTATTCATCCTTGGCCAGCAGAATCTCTGAGCAATTAGTTTAGACGTAGCACGAACTCCAGGATGAGAGAGGTTGTGCAATGTGTCGAAGATGATTCGTCGATAACTCTTGGGAACGATTGGACGGGCTGTACCTGTAGAATAATCACAAATTAAAGTGTTCTTACCTTTTCCAATCGTCTTTGTTTGGAGTTTAAGCGTTGTTGTGGATAACTCGTGATGAAGATCATTGTCTTCATTTTGAAGTCGAGCTAGTTCAACAAGGTCGATTCCTTGGATACGATTCAAGGCATGTATTCGTGATAAGGCGTCGGCAACTACATTGTTAGCCCCAGATATATGTCGTATATCAGTAGAGAACTGGGAAATGTAGTCTAGATGACGCGACTCTCGCGGAGAGTACTTATCTGAAGATGACCTCATAGAAAACGTCAGTGGTTTATGGTCGGTGAATATTGTAAATTCCCGGCCTTCGATGGAATGTTGAAAATGTCGCACAGCACAGTACATGGCTAGCAGTTCACGACCAAAAGTGCTGTATCGTGATTCGGTATCGTTTAGTCGTCTTGAGAAAAATGCTAATGGTTGCCAAGCTTTGTCAGCCCATTGTTGCAGAACTGCGCCAATCGCTGAGTCAGATGCGTCAACCGCGATGCTGACAGGGGCTTCGGTATTGTGATGTGCCAGCATAGTCACATTGGCTATTGCTTCTTTAGTCGCAGTAAAGGCTTTCTTTGAGTCTGCATCCATTGTGACCATTTTTTTATTTCCACGAAGCTGATCCGTTAGTGGTTTTATGACAGATGCACAGTTCGGTATAAACCGTCTGTAGAAACTTACCAATCCATTGAAAGCTCGCAACTGCTTGATGGTGGTTGGTTCCGGGTATTCCAGAATAGCCGCCACCTTGTGTTTTTGGGGTTGTATACCATTCGCATCAATAGTATGTCCCAGGAAGTCCAACGAGGTTGTTCCGATTTGGCATTTCTGTATGTTTATGGTTACTCCATATTGTTGCAGTCTACTAAAGACTGTGTCCAAGTGTTTCATATGTGTTACCTCGTCTGGACTTGCTATCAGGCAGTCGTCGACGTATGCATGGACATAGTCAAGCCCGCGGAACACGTCATCAATGAAGCGTTGGAATGTTTGTGCTGCGTTCCTCAACCCAAAAGGCATTCGGAGGAATTCGTAAAGGCCAAATGGAGTTACGATAGCGGTTTTCGGAATATCATTTTCAGACATCGGTATTTGGTTGTACGCCTTTACCAAGTCGAGTTTTGAAAATATTGTCATTCCCTTCAGAGTGGCCGTTAAATCGTGGATATGCGGTAAAGGGTAACGATCAGGCGTAGTTTGGGCGTTAAGACGTCGGTAATCACCGGTGGGACGCCAGTCATTGCTATCTTTCTTCGGAACCATATGTAATGGAGATGACCATGGACTACTGGAAGGTCGAATTATTCCCAAGTCAATCATATGATCGAATTCGTTTTTCGCAATCCTTAGTTTCTCAGGCGCGAGTCGGCGTGCTTTGGAGAATACAGGTTGACCTGTAGTCGTGATGTGATGTGTAACATTGCTGGTTACACATGATAATTTCGATGACGTCTTATTCAGATCTGGATACTTGTCGAGTATCGGCTGAAAATAAGGGTTAATTAAATGTTTAAAACGAAGAGGACATAAGCTACAACCTGTAGCCACGGTTCCACTAACGTATAGATTTGTGTTACTATCCACTAATCTCTTTTTACTAGGGTCCACAAGCAAGTTGTGGTGGCTAAGTAAATCCATGCCTATGATGGGTATTTTCACATCGGCGATGGTGAAAATCCAGTGTATGGGTTTTCGTAAACCCACGTTTAAGTAGACGTAACGTTTGCCATACGTAGCTATGTGTTTTCCATCGGCTGCCTGTAAATCGAACGCAGCTTCATGGTGGCGATCAGATGGAGCTGCAGGAAGAACGCTAACTTCTGCGCCAGTATCGACGAGGTAGCGAACCTTCGTTATCACATCAGTGATAAATAACAGGCGGCTGCTTCCACCGGCTACGGTTGCCGCTAACGCGTGCCGGCGGGGTAGTTTCCCGATGCGTCAACAATCGGTTTATGTCCAGGGAAACAACAGGGGTCTCTACACTTCTTGGAATTTTTTCCATAGGTGTTGTGGTACCAACACCAATGTGAATTTTCGTTTCGTCGAGGTCGAGACGACGACCTTCTCCGTGACGTACTTCGTCGACGAGAATCGTCCGGTCGGTGTCTTTCCTTCAGGTCAAGAAAACGCGAAAGAGCATTACACAATTTCGTTACTTCGTTTTCGGTGGCCTGAGGTTTTTCGGTAATGGAATAAACCTGATTGTCGCGAGTTCTGGTGATCTTCAGAATTCGATCAGCAGATGAGGCTAGTTCATCTACTGGGTTGTTATTAAACGTTACCAGAACTGCTTGCACTTGTTGTGGCAGTTTTGATAAGAAGAGTTGACGGAAAAGACCTTCGTCGAAGGTGCGTTGACCAATTACCTCTCGCATGCGCGTCAACATTTCCGTTGCTGAACCACTACCTAGCTCGATGGTGTGGAACAACTCATCAAGCCGTTGTCTATCGGACAAGTCTCCGCGTTTGAGAATCGATCTTTTGAGTTGGTCATAAGGTTCTAGGCAGTCAGGGCTGAAAAAGGAAGGGGTGACGTACCTGTTCAATTCACGCGGAAGTGACCTTACGACGGCAAGGAATTGAACACGTGGATCTGTCACAGCGTGGTCTCGAAACTCGGCTTCTGCGTAGCAGAACCAAGCTTCTATGTTTTCTGTCCAGAAAGGAATGAGCTGGAAGTTCGGGGGTGTGGGAGTTTTAATCTTAATGAACTTAGGAGTCTGATCAGTCATGCTATAAATGCAATATATAAAAATATAAAAATAAATGCGATTAAAACGTGCCAAAAAAAAAATGATAATCACACCAAAAATACTGTTAAAAACGACAAACAGGAACGAACTCACAGTTTTGAACGTGTCCAGATCACGTCGGGCTCACCAATGAAGTTGCACACGGTATATGACCAAGTTACGTTTGGATTATTACCAGAGCAACTTCTAACGATTGAACCCACTCTTACGAATGAGAAGAAATCAGAAGGCAATGAAGGATGGAAGAGAAGTTATATTTGATCGGGAATGGAGCGGCAATGGGTTAGCAACGTCTAGGCTGGCAAACTAGAGAGGGTTGCTTGTTTCGGTACGGCGTGGCGAGATCTGGTCGTGATGCGTGACCGAGCGCCTTCAACTTAGTAGTGTCCGCTAAAACAAACATGGTCAGCATCAATGTCGAAACCTATGTAACTATTTATTTTGGGGATTATTTACCGCTACACACTTAATATTTCACATCTTTCATTTTTTTTACTTTTACTGATTTTGACTATTTTTCATGTATTTTACTGCTATTTTTGTTATGTTAACCAGTCAATTCATTTGTTATATTGTCATGCGAATGTATAGTTTCAAGGTTAAATTTATCTTAAGAAATTAATAAACCACGATGCCCTACTACATTTTTCTTTAGTAATTTGAAAACACTTTTGCTGTATTTAATCGCATTAGTAGGTACAACTGATATTTAACTTTAAAGAAACATTATTACTAGATGCTTTACGAGAATTACCTTCGTATAAATACTGTTTTTCACAAAGTCTATTGATATCAAACAATAAATAGAACTTTTCCATTTTCGGTAAATCTTTGCTGTCAGTTCGCAAGGACTTCCACCTTATTCGATTTTTGGTATTGTTATTTCTTAGGTTGTAATTATTATTAATCTACGCCATATGTTTACGATAAAGAAGTGTGCTAAACATGTGATACTTTAAACTAAGGGAAGTCATTGTCAGAAGATTTTGTTTTTATTATAGTTTGATGTTTTTCTTGACTTTCCATGTCAACAAACTCTTTGTGATAATTTTGCTGTAAGCTACTGAAATTGTGTATCTGTATCCTAGTTTCTGTTTTGTCCATTAGAGTAAGAACGTTTCATTCACAGAGTAAACTTTACGAAACATCTGTAGTAATTAGAAAAGGTCACAGTTTTAACGAATGCTATAAACTGCTTAATTTTGAGAAATAGAGAAATATTAAAATAAGCCTTCAGATTAAACAATCGAAAAGAATCTAGGATTGATTCACCTAACGTCTAACTAAGATCTCACATTTTATTAACAGACAGAGAGAATAAACAGTCCACTTTATTTAGTTTTAACGCAGATCACAGTGCTATATATTAATCAGTCTGTCTAGATTAAACTAAATCCGTAATCTCAGTGAGTCAGATTTCATTGGCTAGTTAAACAAACTTAAAGAGAAGTCAGTACGTATTTCAAAGCGTTTCTGGTTGAATGAAAGAATAAACTCATGACATTGGCTGATCACTGTGTAGTGATGTTCATCTGCTCCTCTATAGTGCTGATCAAATTCTACTGATTGAGTCAGAATGTGGCCAGTAATCTAAATGACTTGACATCGTTAACATTATGTAGAGATTAAAGTTTGGTTTGGGTAGTCGAGTAACTTAGATCAGTGGCCATATTTCGACTCGATCGACAGAATTTGATCAGCACTATAAAGAAGTTAATGAACATCAAATTGGTCACTAAACAGTGATCAACCATTGAATGTATCTGAGTTCTAAATGAGGTAAGCAGCGGCCTAAAAAACTTAGTGGAGGTAGTTGTAGACTGCGAGACTGGGTGACCTGTGATTGTGGGTATACCTTGCTAACGAGTGTTGAATGGCACGAAACCTAAGTCCAGGGATTCCTGTCGACTACCTCCCCCCCTCAAACCACCTTTTAAGTTCATTATTACATTAATAATTATCAACATCAATCTTTTGTGGTTATTTGATCAATAGCTATGGAAAACAATAATCCAGGTCATTAAAACATTCTACTAGCGTACATCTGTGGAAATTCACATAACTTAATTCATGCAAAACTTTTTGTTCCGAAAATTACAATACTTCATTTTTCTAGATGCCGCTTACGATATCACTTCCATGTTTGAAGTTTATAAAGAGAGTTTCCTATTCAATTTCAAGATCCTTTTGTTTGCGATTATGGTTTCTCGGTTCTATTACGAAAATTAAGCGGATGTCCAATTAATTCGTTGTTTTCCTTATCATTGAAACTGGATTGACTAGTCAATGCAGATGGGAAATGATTTGAATATCTCTTTCGGCTAAATGACAAGCAGCTTTGAAATAAACGTAAGCTGACCATTCGACGTTGATTTCTACATAAGTAAATTTGCAGTAAAACACTTAACCTTGGTTTCAATAGGGTATCAAAGAAATCCGATTCTGAATTCGTCTCTGTTTATAATATAACCTTGACTAACTAGTGATGGTCACTGAATTTGTTCAAAGTGATATGTAGATAACTATTTATTTACAATTGATGAACTTACTATCCACGTATTTTGTACATTTATATAAGCTACTAAACATTGATCTAATTGTTGCATTCTGCGAGTTCGTAATGAAACAGTTAGTCCCAATTATTACTACTACTATTGTTATTATTAAGCAACGTCAACATTACGATCAGCTTCGTTTTCTTAACAGGTTGACAATGAATTCTAGATATCATTCAACAGCTTTCTCGTCCTCAACTAATCAACCAATATATTACCCAAATTGTATTTATTTTCAATGAAATGTAATCTTTGAAGAAAATCTAGAGCTTTAATTATGATAAACATGAATTGATTCCCATATGAATTTATATGCCTAACTGTCGTCACATTCAATGTAATTCTACTCATAGCAAGAACTAAAAGTTAAATTGAGATGTTACTGTAC
>JALJAT010000402.1:0-17019 GCA_034768735.1 Schistosoma mekongi | reverse complement strand
AGTGTTGTCCATTCCACTTTGGCGTTATGTCCCCCCCATCAGGATCGTCCTCCTTTCCCGACACCTGGCTATAAATTGATGCGGTCTATCGTAAAACTGATCTGTGTCTGCGTCATTGCTGTCGTTGGTTGTGCATAACATTGGTAATATTTCGTAGTAATTCCCTTTCATCCATTGTTTTGAAAAGATGCTTTGATGGGACCCTGGGTCCATGTGGTTCCGTCCCACAGTGCATACGTGGCTGGCTTCTATGTGGATTTGGCATCGTCAAAATGTCGACATCCGTCAACGCTAGGAGACTTGCATCCCAATTCGAATGCAGCAAAGGAATGGTGAGGATCGGAGCAGGGCGTTAACGAGATATCATGGAAATTGTATTTTACAAACGATCGATGCATTCTTGTGTAGTTGGCAATTCCGCCAACATGTCGACATTGTCATCGCTAGAGACTCGCATCCAATTCGAATGCAGCAAGAAGGGTGAGAATCGGAGCAGGCGTTCACGAGATATCTGGAATTGGATTTACAATTCGGTACGATGATTCTCTGTGTAAGTTGGCCCCCCAATGCGCAACAATGTCGAAATAGTCATCGCTTAGACACTCGCATCCCATTGAAGCAGAAGAATGTTGGGAAACGGAGCAGGCGTTCACGAGCTATCATGGAAGGGCTTTTACAATTCGATCCCGAGGATTCGCTGGTAGTTGGCCCAATTCGCCAACAGTCGACATGTCATCGCTAGAGATCGCATCCTCAATTCGAATGCCGCAAGAATGGTGGAGAATCGAAGCAATCAATCAAGAGGATCATATATTGACTTTTACAATTCGATGATGATTCTTGTGTAGTTGGCAATTAGACAACATGTCGACATGTTCATAACTAGAGACTCGCATCCAATTCGATGCAGCAAGAATGGTTGAGAATCGGGAGAAGGCTGGTCACGAGGATATCATGGAATTGGCTTTTACACTTCGATCGATGATTCTTGTGTCGAGTTGGCAATTAGACCACACCATGTCGGACATGTCTCGCTAGGACCCCGCAATCACAATTCGAAGCAGCAAAGGAATGGTGAGAATCGGAGCTGGCTGTTCACGAGTTATCATGGAAATGCTTATACATTTCGACGATGATTCTCTGTGTAGTTGGCAATTGCAACATGTAGAATGTCATAGATAGACAATCGAATCCCAATCGAATGCAGCAGAAGGGTGAGAATCGAGCAGGGTTCACGAGATACATGGCAATTGGATTTACAATTCGATCGATGTTCTCTATGTAGTTGGTAATTCGATCAACATGCGACATGTCATCGCTCGAGATCGCATCCCAATTGAATGAGCTAGTATGGTGAGAATCGAAGCAATCAATCACGAAATATAAAGAAAATTGGATTTTACACTTCGATCGATTGATTCCTCTGTGTAAGTTGGCAATTCGCCACATGTAGACATGTGCACGATAGAGACTCGCATCTCCAATCGAATGCAGCAAGAAATGTGGTCGCAAATAGGAGCAGGCGTTGACGAGATATATGGAAATTGGCTTTTAACAATTCGACGATGAGTCGCTGTGTAGTTGGGCCAATTCGCCAACATGTCGACATGTCATCGCTCGAGACTCGCCATTCCAATTCGAATGCAGCAAGAATGGTGAGAATAGAGCAGGCTTCACGAGATTCAGGGAAAATGTAGTTTTACAAACCGATCGATGATTCTCTGTGTAGGTGGCAATTCGCCCAAACTGTAGACATGGCATCGTAGAGGACTCGCCTCCCAATTCGAATGCAGCAAGATGGTGATAATGCGACGCATTAATCAAGAGTGATCATATATATGGGCTGTACATTTCGATCGTAGGATTCTCTGTGTATTTGGCAATTCGCCAACATGTCGGACCATGTAATCCTAGCGACTGCATCCAATTCGGAATGCAGCAACGAATGGTGAGGACATCGGAGCAGCGTCACGAGTATCATGACATGTATTTTACAAACGATCGATGATTCTCTGTGTAGTTGGCAAGTCGCAACATGTCGACATGTAATCGTAGAGACTCGCATCCAATTCGAATGAGATAGTATGGTGCGAATCGAAGCATCAATCAAGAGATATCAAAGAAATTGGCTTTACACATTCTGATCGATGATTTCTTTGAGTTGCAAGTCGCCAACATGTCGACATGTCAGCGCTAGAGACTGCATCCAATGTCGAATGCAGCAAGAATGGTGAGAATCGGAGCATGAGTTCACGGATATATGAGAAAGTGGCTTGCACCAATCCGATCGAGATTCTTGTGTAGTTGGCAAGCCGCCAACATGTCAGGACATGTCATCGCTACTCGAGACTTCGCATCCCACTTCGGAATGCAGCAAGATGGTGATAATCGAAGAAATTAATCAAGAGTTATCATATTATTGGCTTTTACAATTCGATCGATGATTCTCTGTGTAGTGGCAATTCAGCCAAAATGTCGACAGTCATCAGCTAGAGACTCGCATCCCAATTCGAATGCAGCAAGAATGGTGAGAATCGGTAGCAGGCGTACGAGGTATCATGGAAATTGGCTTTCACAAACCGATCGATGATTTCTCGTGTAGGTGGCAATGTGCAACATGTCGACCATGCATCGTAGGACTCGCATCCCAATTCGAACGCAGAGAATGGGGAGAATCGGAGCAGGCGTTCACGAGATCATGGAAATTGGCTTACATTCGTCGTGATTCTCGGTGGAGTTGCAATTCGCCAACATGTCGACATGTCATCGCTGAGACTCGCAGCCAATTCGAATTGCAGCAAGAATGTGTGAGAATCGAAGCAATCAATCAAGAGTTATATATATATTGGCTTTTACATTTCGATCGATGATTATCTGTGTAGGTTGCAATCGCCACATGTCGGACAGGTCATTTCACTAGAGACTCGCATCCCAATTCGAATGCAGCAAGAAGGGTGAGAATCGGAGCAGGCGTTCAAGAATATTCATGGAAATTGGCTTATACCACTTCGCTGATGAGGTATCTGTGTAGTTGGCAATTCGCCAACATGTCGACATGTCCGCGCTAGAGACTCGCCATCCCAAGTCGAATGCAGCTAGTATGGTGAGACTCGACCAGCAATCAATCAAGAGATATCAAAGAAAGAAAATTGGCTGTTCAATTCGATCGATGATTCTGTGTAGTGGCAATTCGC
Source organism: Schistosoma mekongi (assembly GCA_034768735.1). NCBI lineage: Eukaryota > Metazoa > Platyhelminthes > Trematoda > Strigeidida > Schistosomatidae > Schistosoma > Schistosoma mekongi. The sequence goes on along the minus strand of JALJAT010000402.1, from coordinate 13,825 downwards.
CAACTGTCGAATGTCATCGATAGAGACTCGCATCCCAATTCAATGCAGCAGAGATGGTGAGAATCGGGAAGCCGGCGTTCACGAGAATAATCATGAAATTGGCTTACAATTACGATCGATGATTCGCTGTGTAGTTGGCAATCGCCAACAGTGTCGACATGTCTCGCATAGAGACTTCGCGATCAATTCGAATGCAGGACAGAATGGTAGACTCGGATCAGGCGTTCAAGAGATATCATGAATTGGATTTTACAAACCGATACGATGATCTCGTTGTAGTGGCCATCGCCAAACATGCGACCATTGTCCTCGCTAGAGACTCGCATCCCAATTCGAATGCAGCAGAATGGGAGAATCGGAGGAGGGCGTTGACGGTTTATATGGAAATGTTTTCTACAAATTCGAGGGATGATTCTCTTGTAGTGGCAATCGCCAACTGTCGCAGGTACACGCTAGAGACTCGCATCCCAATTCGAATGCAGCAAGAATGGTGAGAAAATCGGAGCAGCGTCACGAGACTATCATGAAATGGATTTTACAAACCGATCAGATGATTCTCTGGTGTAGTTGGCAATTCGCCAACAGTCGACAGTCATCGCTAGAGACTAGCATCCAATTCGAATGCAGCAAGAATGGTGAGAATCGCTAGCACTCAATCAAGAGCTATTCATGAAATGCTTTTAAATCGTCGATGATTCTATGTGTAGGTGGCAATTCGCCAACTGTCGACAGTGTCATCGCTAGAGACTCGATCCCAATTCGAATGAAGAAGGAATGGTGAGAATCGAGCAGGGCGTTCACGCGATATCATGGAAAGGGGCTTTTACAATCGATCGATGCTTCTATGGTGTGATGGCAATTCGTCAAAAGTCGACATTCACGATAGACTGGCACCCAATTCGAATGCAGCAAGAATGGTGGAGAATAGGAAGCAGGCGTTCACGAGATATCATGAAAATGTATTTTACAAACGATCGATGATCTCTGTGTAGTTGGCAATCGCCAACATGTCGAAATGTCATCGCTAGAGACTCGATCCCAATTCGAATGCAGCAAGAATGGTGGAGAATCGGAGCAGGCGTTCACGAGATATCATGGAAATTGGATTTTACAATTCGATCGATGATTCTCTGTGTAGTTGGCAATTCGCAACATGTCGACATGTCATCGCTAGAGACTCGCATCCCAATTCGGAATGCAGCAAGAATGGTGAGAATCGGAGCAGCGTTCACGAGATATCATGGAAATTGGCTTTTACAATTCGATCGATGATTCTCTGTGTAGTTTGGCAATCGCCAACTGTCGACCATGTCATCGCTAGAGACTCGCATCCAATTCGAATGCAGCAAGAATGGTGAGAATCGGAGCAGGCGTTCACGAGATTATCATGGAAATTGGCTTTTACAATTCGATCGATGATTCTCTGTGTAGTTGGCAATTCGCCAACATGTCGACATGGTCATCAGCTAGAGGACTCGCATCCCAATTCGAATGCAGCAAGAAATGGTGAGAATCGGAGCAGGCGTTCACGAGATATCATGGAATTGGCTTTTACAATTCGATCGATGATTCTCTGTGTAGTTGGCAATTCGCCAACATGTCGAATGTCATCGCTAGAGACTCGCATCCCAATTCGAATGCAGCAAGAATGGTGAGATAGATCGGAGCAGGCGTTCCCGAGATATCATGGAATTGGCTTTTACAATTCGATCGATGATTCTCTGTGTAGTTGGCAATTCGCCAACATGTCGACATGTCATCGCTAGAGACTCGCATCCCAATTCGAATGCAGCAAGAATGGTGAGAATCGGAGCAGGCGTTCACGAGATCTCATGGAATTGGCTTTTACAAGCGATCGATGATTCTCGTGTAGTTGGCAATTCGCCAACATGTCGACATGCATCCGCTAGAGACTCGCATCCCAATTCGAATGCAGCAAGAATGGTGAGAATCGAAGCAGGCGTTCACGAGATATCATGGAACTTGGCTTTTAAAATTCGATCGATGATCTCTTGTGTAGTTGGGCAATTCGCCAACATGTCGACATGTCATCGCTAGAGACTCGCATCCCAATTCGAATGCAGCAAGAATGGTGAGAATCGGAGGCAGGCGTTCACGAGATATCATGGAAATTGGCTTTTACAATTCGATCGATGATTCTCTGTGTAGTGGCAATTCGCCAACATGTCGAATGTCATCGCTAGAGACTCGCATCCCAATTCGAATGCAGCAAGAATGGTGAGAATCGGAGCAGGCGTTCACGAGATATCATGGAAATTGGCTTTTACAATCCGATCGATGATTCTCTGTGTAGTTGGCAATTCGCCAACATGTCGACATGTCATCGCTAGAGACTCGCATCCCAATTCGAATGCAGCAAGAATGGTGAGAATCGGAGCAGGCTTTTACGAGATATCATAGAAATTGGCTTTTACAATTCGATCGATGATTCTCTGTGTAGTTGGCAATTCGCCAACATGTCGACATGTCATCGCTAGAGACTCGCATCCCAATTCGAATGCAGCAAGAATGGTGAGAATCGGAGCAGGCGTTCACGAGATATCATGGAAATTGGATTTTAAAATCGATCGATGATTCTCTGTGTAGTTGGCAATTCGCCAACATGTCGACATGTCATCGCTAGAGACTCGCATCCCAATTCGAATGCAGCAAGAATGGTGAGAATCGGAGCAGGCGTTTCACGAGATATCATGGAAATTGGCTTTTACAATTCGATCGATGATTCTCTGTGTAGTTGGCAATTCGCCAACATGTCGACATGTCATCGCTAGAGACTCGCATCCCAATTCGAATGCAGCAAGAATGGTGAGAATCGGAGCAGGCGTTCACGAGATATCATGGAAATTGGCTTTTACAATTCGATCGATGATTCTCTGTGTAGTTGGCAATTCGCCAACATGTCGACATGTCATCGCTAGAGACTCGCATCCCAATTCGAATGCAGCAAGAATGGTGAGAATCGGAAGCAGCGTCACGAGATATCATGGAAATTGGCTTTTACAATTCGATCGATGATTCTCTGTGTAGTTGGCAATTCGCCAACATGTCGACATGTCATCGCTAGAGACTCGCATCCCAATTCGAATGCAGCAAGAATGGTGAGAATCGGAGCAGGCGTTCACGAGATATCATGGAAATTGGCTTTTACAATTCGATCGATGATTCTCTGTGTAGTTGGCAATTCGCCAACATGTCGACATGTCATCGCTAGAGACTCGCATCCCAATTCGAATGCAGCAAGAATGGTGAGAATCGGAGCAGGCGTTCACGAGATATCATGGAAATTGGCTTTTACAATTCGATCGATGATTCTCTGTGTAGTTGGCAATTCGCCAACATGTCGACATGTCATCGCTAGAGACTCGCATCCCAATTCGAATGCAGCAAGAATGGTGAGAATCGGAGCAGGCGTTCACGAGATATCATGGAAATTGGCTTTTACAAACTCGATCGATGATTCTCTGTGTAGTTGGCAATTCGCCAACATGTCGACATGTCATCGCTAGAGACTCGCATCCCAATTCGAATGCAGCAAGAATGGTGAGAATCGGAAGCAGGCGTTCACGAGATATCATGGAAATTGGCTTTTACAATTCGATCGATGATTCTCTGTGTAGTTGGCAATTCGCCAACATGTCGACATGTCATCGCTAGAGACTCGCATCCCAATTCGAATGCAGCAAGAATGGTGAGAATCGGAGCAGGCGTTCACGAGATATCATGGAAATTGGCTTTTACAATTCGATCGATGATTCTCTGTGTAGTTGGCAATTCGCCAACATGTCGACATGTCATCGCTAGAGACTCGCATCCCAATTCGAATGCAGCAAGAATGGTGAGAATCGGAGCAGGCGTTCACGAGATATCATGGAAATTGTATTTTACAATTCCGATCGATGATTCTCTGTGTAGTTGGCAATTCGCCAACATGTCGACATGTCATCGCTAGAGACTCGCATCCCAATTCGAATGCAGCAAGAATGGTGAGAATCGGAGCAGGCGTTCACGAGATATCATGGAAATTGGATTTTACAATTCGATCGATGATTCTCTGTGTAGTTGGCAATTCGCCAACATGTCGACATGTCATCGCTAGAGACTCGCATCCCAATTCGAATGCAGCAAGAATGGTGAGAATCGGAGCAGGCGTTCACGAGATATCATGGAAATTGGCTTTTACAATTCGATCGATGATTCTCTGTGTAGTGGCAATTCGCCAACATGTCGACATGTCATCGCTAGAGACTCGCATCCCAATTCGAATGCAGCAAGAATGGTGAGAATCGAGAGCAGGCGTTCACGAGTAATAATCAATGGCTTTTACAATTCGATCGATGATTCTCTTGTAGTTGGCAATTCGCCAACATGTCGAATGTCATCGCTAGAGACTCGCATCCCAATTCGAATGCAGCAAGAATGGTGAGAACGGAAGCAGGCGTTCCCGAGATATCATGGAAATTGGCTTTACAACTCGATCGATGATCTCTGGTAGTTGGCATTCGCCAACATGTCGACATGTCATCGCTAGAGACTCGAATCCCAATCGAACTGCAGCAAGAATGGTGAGAATCGGAGCAGGCGTTCACGAGATATCATCGGAAATTTGGATTTTACAATTCTCGATCGATGATTCTCTGTGTAGTTGGCAATTCGCCAACATGTCGACATGTCATCGCTAGAGACTCGCATCCTAATTCGAATGCAGCAAGAATGGTGAGAATCGGAGCAGGCGTTCACGAGATATCATGGAAATTGGCTTTTAAAATTCGATCGATGATTCTCTGTGTAGTTGGCAATTCGCCAACATGTCGACATGTCATCGCTAGAGACTCGCATCCAATTCGAATGCAGCAAGAATGGTGAGAATCGGAGCAGGCGTTCACGAGATATCATGGAAATTGGCTTTTACAATTCGATCGATGATTCTCTGTGTAGTTGGCAATTCGCCAACATGTCGACATGTCATCGCTAGAGACTCGCATCCCATTCGAAGGCAGCAAGAATGGTGCGAATCGGAGCAGGCGTTCCAGGATCAGGGAAATTGGATTTACAAACCGATCGATGATTATCTGTTAGTTGGCACATTCGCCAACTGTCGACATGTCATCGCTAGAGACTCGATCCCAATCTCGAATGAAGCAGAGATGGTTGAGAATCGGAGCATTGCGTTAACGAGATATCATGGAGAATGGCTTTTACATTCGATCGATGCTTTCTATGTGATTTGGCACAATCGTCAAAATGTTCGGACATGTCACGCTTAGAACTTGCATCCCAATTCCGATGCCAGCAGAATGGTGAGAATCGGAGCAGGCGTTGACGAGAGATCATGGAAATTGGATTTTACCAATTCGGTCGATGATTCCTGTGTATTGGCAATTCGCCAACAATGTCTACATGTCATCGCTAGAGACTCGCATCCCAATGAGAATGCAAGCAAGAATGGTGAGAATCTGAGCAGGCGTTGACGAGATACGAAATTGGCTTTGACAATCGATCGATGATCTCTGTGTAGTGGCCAAGGCGCCAAATGTCGAATGTCATGCTAGAGCTCGCTCCCAATTCGAATGCACAAGAATGGTGAGAATCCCCCGAAGCACAATCAATCAAGATATCAATTATGGGCGTTACATCGATGATGATTCTCTGTGTATTGGCAATCGCCAACATGCGACATGTCTCATGAGCTCGCATCCCAATTCGAATGCGCAAGAAGGTGAGAATCGGAAGCAGGCGTTCAGAGATATCATGGAAATTGGCTTTTACAAGTCGATCGATGATTCTCTGTGTAGTTGGCAATTCGCCAACATGTCGGACATGTCATCGCTAGACACTCGATCCCAATTCGAATGCAGCAAGAATTGGTGAGAATCGGAGCAGGCGTCACGAGTTCATGGAAACCCTGGGCTTAGGATACGCAATCGACTTGATGATCTCTGTGTAGTGGGACAATTAGCCAAGTGTCGACATGTCATCGTAGACACTCGCATCCCAATTCGAATGCAGCAAGAAATGCGTGAGAATCGGAGCAAAGAGGCGTCACGAGAGACTGGACATGGATTTACAAACCGATCGATGATTCTCTGTGTAGTTGGCAATTCGCCAACATGTCGACAGTCATCGCTAGAGACTCGCATCCCATTCGAATGCAGCAAGAATGGTGCGAATCGAAGCAATCAATCAAGAGATATCATGGAAAATGTGCTTTTAAAATTCGCCCCCCCCCGAGATATCTGTGTAGTGGCAATTAGCCAAACATTGTCGACATGTTCATCGCTAGAGACTCGAATCCCAATTCGAAGCAAGCAAGAATGGGAGCATCGGGAGCAGGCGTTCACGAGAATCATGAGAAATGGCTTTAAATCGGACCCCACCCCCCCCGATGCTTCTATGTGTATTGGCAATTCGTCAAAAGGTCAGGAAACAGAGGAAAGAGGACGCGAGAGCTAACGGTGAGAGACTGTGATCCCAATTCGATCTGCAGCAAGAGGGAGTTCACGCGATATCATCGGAAATGATTTTAGGGGCAATACGAGTCACGGATGATTCTCTGTGTAAGGTGCAAGTCGCCAAACATGTCGAAAGGGAGCAGTCATCGCTAGAGACTGCATCCCATTTCGAAGCAGCCAGACTGGTGAGAATCGGACAGGCGTTCACGAGATATCAGGAAATTGGATTACAATTCGGTCGATGATCTCTGTGTAGTTGCAATTCGCCAACCAATGTCGAATGTCATCGCTAGACGACTCGCAACCCAATTCGATGAGCAGGAGATGGTTGAGAATCGGAGACGGCCGTTCACGAGAAGCATGGAAAATTGGTTTTACAATTCGATCGAGATTCTCGGTGTAGTTGGCAAGATCGCCAACATGCGACATGTCATCGCTCAGAGACTCGGCATATAGTTGTGCGCAAGCAGTAATCGAAGAACTGAGGCCAAAGAATGGTGAGATCGAAGCAACAATCAAGAGTTATCATATATAGACTTTACAATCGATGATGATTCTTGGGAGTTGCAATTCGCCACATGTCGGACATACATGTTCATCACTAGAGACTCGCATCCCACTTCGAATGCAGCAAAAGAATGGTGCGAATCGGAGCAGGCGTCACGGAGATATCATGGAATTGCTTTACCTTCGATCCCCGAGATGCTTGTGTATTTGGCAATCGCAACATGTCGAATGTCATCGCTAGACCCACCGCATCCCATTCGAAGCCAGCAAGAATGGTGAGAATCGGCGAAGGCGTTCACGAGCATAGGCAATTGGCTTTTACAATTCGTCGATATCTTGTGTAGTGGCAATCGCCAACATGTCGCATGTCATCATAGAGCTCGCATCACAAGTCGAATGCAGCAAGAATGGTGAGAATCGAGCAGGCGTCACGGATATCAGGGAAATGGCATTTACAATTCGATCGAGATTCTTGTGTAGTTGGCAATCGACAACATGTCGACCAGGTTCATCGTAGACACTCGCATCCCAATTCGAATGCAGCAAGAATGGTGAGAATCGGAGCAGGCGTCACGAGTTATCTGGAAATTGGCTTATACAATTCGGACTGATGATTCTAGGGTGTTTGGCAATCGCCAACATGGTCGACATTCCATCGCAGCACAATCGCATACCAATCGAATGCAGCAAGAATGGGGAGACGGAGACAGGCGTTCACGAGATATCAGGGAATGGAGTTACAAACGATCCGATGATTCGCTGGTAGTGGCAATCGCCAACATGTCGACATGTCATCGTAGAGACTGCATTCCCATTCGATGCAGCAGAATGGTGAGAATCGAAGCAATCAATCACGAGATATCATGGAAAATGGCTGTTTTAAAATCGATCGATGATTTCTGTGTAGTTGGCAATCGCAACATGTCGAACCATGTAACGCAGGAGACGCTCCAATCGAATGCCAGCAAGAATGGTGAGAATCGGAGCAGGAGTTCACGCGATTCATGGAAATTGGCTCTTAAATTCGATCGATGCTTCTATGTTGATTTGGCAATTCGTCAAAAATGTCGACAGGGTCAACGCTGAGACTTGCCATCATTCGAAGCAGCAAGAATGGTGAGCTGAGAATCGAGCAGGCGTGTCACAGAATATCAGGGAAATGTATTTACCAAAACCGCAGCGAGTGATTCTCGTGTAGTTGGCAAGTCGCTAACATGTGACATGTCATGCGCTAGAGCTCGGCACATCCCAATTCGAATGCAGCATAGGAATGGTGGAGAATCGGGCAGGCGTTAGAGGATATCATGGAAAAATGGATTTTACATTCCGCGGATTCTAGGGTAGTTGGCAAGTCGCCAACAATGTCGAAGATGTCATCGCTAGAAACTCGCACCAATTCGCTGCAGGCAAGAATGGTGAGAATCGGAGCAGGCGTTCACGGATATCATGGTAAATTGGCTTTTACAATCGATCGATGATTCTCTTTGTAGTTGGCAATTCGCCAACAGTCGACATGTCATCGCTAGCGGCCTCGCATCCCAATTCGAAGGCGCAAGAAGTGGTGAGAATCGACGCAATCAATTCAAGAGTATCATAGAATTGACTTTTACTTCGATGATGAATTCTCTGGGTAGTTGGCAATTCGCCACACATTTGTGACGACATGTCATCACTAGAGATCGTCAGCCAAATTCGAATTGCAGAAAGAATGGTGAGAATCGGGAGAAGGCGTTCACGAGATATCAGGGAAATTGCTTTTACAATTCTAGATGATTATCTGGTAGTTGGCATCGCAAACATGTGACATGCATCGCATAGTACACTCGCATCCAATTCGAATGCAGCAAGAATGGTTGAGACAGAATCGGAGCTGGCGTTCACGAGTTATCATGAATTTGGCGTATTAACATTTCGACTGAGTGATTTCTCTTGTGTAGTATGGCAATTCGCCAACATGTAGAAATGTCACGCTAGACACTCGCACCAATTCGATGCCAGCAAGAATGGTGAGAATCGGGCAGGGTTCACGAGATATCATGGACAATGGATTTTTACAATTCGGCGATGATCTCTGTGTAGTTGGCAAGTCGCAACATGTCGAAAGGTATCATCGCTAGAGACTCGCATCACCAATTCGAATGCACTAGTATGGTGAGAATCGAAGCAATCAATAAGAGATATATAGAAATGGCTTTTACAATTCGATCATGATTCTCTGTGTAGTTGGCATCGACAACATGTGACAATGTCATCGTAGAGACTGCCACCAATTCGAATGCAGCAAGAGATGGTGAGCAGAATCGGACAGCGTGACGAGTAAGGAATTGGCTTTTACAATTCGATCGATGATTCGCGGTGTATGTGGGCAATTCGCAAATGTCGACATGTCATCGATAGAGACTCGATCCCAATTCGAATGCAGAAGAATGGTGAGAATCGGAGCAGGCACGTTCACGAGATATCATGGTAAAATGTATTTACAAACCGATCGAGATTCTCTGTGTAGTTGGCATTCGCCAAACTGTTAGACATGTCATCGCTAGAGACTCGCATCCCAATTCGAAGGGCAGCAGAATGGGTAATCGAAGCAAGTAATCAAGAGTTATCATATATATTGGCTTTTAAATTTCGATCGTGATTCTCTGTGTATGTTGGCAATCCGCCAACATGTCGACATGCATCACTGAGAGACTCGCATGCCCCATTCGAATGCAGCAAAAGAATGGTGAGAATCGGGGGGGGGGAGCGGCGTTCACGAGATTAATCATGGAAATTATTTTACAACCGATCGCTTGATCTCTGTGTAGTTGCCAACGGCCACAGTCGACATGTCATCGCTAAGAGACGCGCATCCCAATTCGAATGACGGCTAGTATGGTGAGAGCGAAGCAATCAACCAAGAGAATCAAGACATGGATTTTACAATTCGATCGATGATATGATTTGTAGTGGGCAATTCGCCAAATGTCGACATGTATCGCTAAGAATCGACCCAATTCGAATGCAGCAAGAATGGGAGAAACGGAGCATGCGTTCAGAGAATATCATGGAAATGGCTTTCACAATTCGAGCGCTGATTCTCTGTGTTAGTTGGCAATTCGCCAACCTGCGACATGTCATTCGTCGTGTAGAGACGCCATTCCAAATTCGAGGCAGCAGAATGGTGTAAATCGAAAAGCAATTAATCAAGAGTTTAGTCATTATTAGTGGCTTTTACACTTCGATCGAGATTTTGTGTAGTTGGCAATTGCCAACATGCGATCATGTCATCGCTAGAGACTCGCATCCCATCGAATGCACAAAATGGGAGAATCGGAGCAGGCGTTCACGAGGTATCATGGAAATGGCTGTCCACAAACCGATCGAGTTCTCTGTGTAGTTGGCAATCGCCAACTAATGTCGACATGTCATCGCTTAAGACTCGCATCCCAATTCGAAGGCAAGCAAGAATGGTGAGAATCGGAGCAGGCGTTCACGAGATATCATGGAAATTGGCTTACAATCGATCGATGATTCTATGGTAGTGCATGCGTCCAACATGTCGACATGTCCTCGACTAGGAGACTCGCATCCCAATCGAATGCAGCAAGAATGGTGAAGAATCGAAAAGCAATCAATCTTCAAAGAGTTTGCATAGTTTATGACTTTTACAATCGATTGATGATTCTCTGTGTAGTTGGCAATCGCCAAACATGCGACAGTTCATCACTAGAGACTCGCATACAATTCGAATGCCAGAAAGGAATGGTGAGATCGGAGCAGGCGTTCACGAGATATCATGGAATTGGCTTTTACAATTCGATCGATGATTCCTGTGTAGGGGCAATTCGCCACATGTTCGACAGGTCAGCGGAGACACTCGCATCCCAATCGAATGCTAGCAAGAATGGTGGAATCGGAGCAGGCGTCTCACGAGTGATCATGGACAATGGGCGTATAATTCTATGATGATTCTCTGGTAGTTGGCAATTCGCCAAAATTGTAGAAAGGTCATCGCAGACACTCGCATGCCCAATTCGATGCCAGCAAGAATGGGTGTAGAACGGAGAGCAGGGCGTTCATCGATAATCATGGAAATGGATTTACATTCACACGACGATGTTCTCTGTGTAGTGGCATTCGAACATTGTCGAACATGTCATCGCTAAGACTCGCATCCCAATTCGAAGCAGCTAGTATGGTGAGGAATCGAAGCACTCAATCAAAGAGATCATAAGAAATGGCTTTTACATATTCGATCGATGAGTCTCTGGGGTAGTTGGAAATTCGCCACATGTCGAATGTCCCGCTAGAGACTCAGCATCCCAATCGACTGCAGCAAGAATGGGAGAATCGGAGCAGGGCTACTACAAGAATATCACGGAAATGGCTTTTACAAACCGAGCGTGATTCTCTGTGTAGTTGGCAACGCAACAGTCGACATTGTCATCGTAGAGGACTCGCATCCCAATTCGAATGCAGAAAGGAATGGGGAGAACGAAGCGGAGTTCACGCGATTATCATGGAAATTGGCTTATACACGTCGACGATGATCTCTGGTAGTTGGCAATTCGCCAAACAAGTCGACATGTATCGCGAGAGACAGCCATCCCAATTCGAAGCAGCAGAATGGTGAGATCGGATGCAGGCGTTCACGAGATATCAGGAAATGGCTTCTACAAACGGATCGAGATTGCTGTTGTAGTTGGCAATCGCCAAAATCCGACAGTCATCGCCAGAGACTTCGACATCCCAATTCGAATGCAGCAAGAAATTTTGTGAGAATCGGAGAGGCCGTCACGAGAATATATGGAAAATGTATTGTACAAACCGATCGATGATTCTTATGTGTAGTTGGCAATTCGCCCACATGGAGACATGTCAGGCTAGCGACTCGATCCCAATTCGTAATGCAGCAAGAAGGGTTTGATATCGAAGCAATTAATCAAGAGTTATCATATATATTGGCTTTTACATTTCGATCGATGATTATCTGTGTAGTGGGCAATTCGCCAACATGTCGACAATGTCATCATAGAGACTCGCATCCAATTCGAATGCAGCAGAATGGTGAAATCGGAGCAGGCGTTCGTAGAGATATCATGGAAATTGGCATATACAATTCGGCTGAGATTCTCTGTTAGTTGGCAATTCGCCAAATGTCGACTATGCATGCTCGCGACTCGCAGCCCAATTCGATATGCAGAAGAATGGTGAGAATCGAAGCAATCAACGATATATCATGGAAATTGGCTTAAAATCGATCGATATTCTCTGTGTAGTGGCAATTCCCAACATGTCGACATGTCATCGCCTAGAGACTTCGCATCCAATTCGAATGCAGCAAGATGGTGAGAATCGGAGCAGGCGTTCACGAGGCTATCATGGAAATTGGCTTTAAAATCGATCGAGCTTTTCTATGTGTATTTGGCCAATTCGTCAAAATGTCGACATGTCAACGCTAGAGACTTGCATCCAATTCGAAGCAGCAAGACTGGTGAGAATCGGCGAGGCGTTCAGAGATATCATGGAAATTGTATTTACAACCGACGATGAATTCTCTGTGTAGGGGGCAATCGCAAAACATGTCGACATGTCAATCGCTAGAGACTGCATCCCAATTCGAATGCGCAGAAATGGTGAGCATCGGAGCAGGCGTTCACGGATATCATGGAAATGGCTTTTACAATTCGATCGATGCTTTCTGTGTATTTGGCAATTCGTCAAAATAAATGAGAATGTCAACGCTATAGACTTGCACCCAATTCGATGCAGCAAGAAGGTGAGAATCGGAGCCAGCAGGGCGTTCACGAGATATCACGGAAATGTATTTTACAAAACCGATCGAGATCTCTGTGTAGTTGGCAATTCGCCAAAATGTCGACATGTCATCGCTAGAGCACTCGCATCCCATTCGAAGCGCAAGAAGGTGAGAATCAGGAGCAGGCGTGACGAGATATCATGGAAATGTGGATTTTACAATTCCGGTCGATGATTCTCTGTGTAGTGGCAATTCGCCAACTAATGTCGAAATGTCATCGCTAGAGACTCGCATCCCAATTCGAATGCAGCAAGAATGGGGAGAATCGGAGCAGCGTGACGAGATATCATGGACATTGGCTTTTACAATTCGATCGATGATTCTTTGTAGTTGGCAATTCGCCAACATGTCGAATGTCAGCGCTAGAGCTCGACCCAATTCGAATGCAGCAAGAATGGTGAGGAATAGAGCAATACAATCAAGAGTTATCATATATATGGCTTTTACAAGGCGATTGATGATTCTCGGTGTAGTTGCAATTCGCCAACATGTCGACATGTAATCACGAGAGACTCGCATCACATTCGAATGCACAAGCAAGAATGGTGAGAATCGGAGCAGGCAGTTCACGACGATATCATGGAAAAATTGGATTTTTACAATTCGTCGATGATTCTCGTGTAGTGGCAATTCGCAAAATGTCGACATTGTCATCGCTTAGAGACTCGCCTCCCAAGTCGAATGCAGCAAGAATGGTGAGCATCGGAGCAGCGTCACGAGTTATCATCGGAAAGGAATTGGCTTATACAATTCGACTGATGATTAGCTGTTTGTGGCAGTTGCAACATGTCGGACATGTCATCGCTAGACACTCGCATCCCAATTCGAATGACAGCAAGAATGGTGGAGAATCGGAAGCAGGCGTTCAAGAGATATCATGGAAATTGGAATTTTACAACCGATACGTGATATCTGTGTAGTTGGCAATTCGCCAACATGTCGGACATGTCATCGCTAGAGACTCGCATCCCAATTCGAATGCAGAACGAAAGGTGAGAATCGAAAAAGCAATCAATCAAGAGATATCATGGAAATCGGCTTTGTAAAA
>JALJAT010000401.1:0-17063 GCA_034768735.1 Schistosoma mekongi | reverse complement strand
AACGGAAAAGAGGAATGCCAAAGAGCACGCTGCGTCGAGAATTGGAAGCAGACATTAAAAGGATGAACAGCAACTGGAAACAATTGGAAAGGATTGCTCAGGACAGAGTTGAATGGAGAATCCTGGTGAGCGGCCTATGCTCCTCAGTGAGGAGTAACGGGCATAAGTAAGTAAGTACTCAATCAATCTAATATTAGTTTATTTAACTTACCTAGAAAATACAAGCAATAATGAGCTTTATTTTTATCCATGTGCGTCAAAGCACCTGTAAGTGCTTTTTCTCATTATGTCGTTCAGTGAATAAAAAATTTCTACTTTACTCTTTATTTCATATAATGTGTTATGAAACGGGAATGAGATTAATAAATGAACAGATTAAATCTACCATTACTACATTTTAATATTCACCCATTTATATTGCCGTTTTTGAAGATTGATTAATATTAACCTACTGCAGTACAATTCGGAGAATTAACTAAATGTGAAGATGAGGAAAATTTTAATACACTAAATGAGACTCAAATTTGTATTTAAATTCCTAAAATGTTCATGATTAGTGTACATGTTTGCTTATTGCTTAACTGTTAGCTGAAAGTGTCATTCTTAACCATCATTACAATCCACTTTCAAAGTCCAAAGTGTTTGTGAGCGTTCTGTATCTAGTCAGTTCTTCTAATTTACATGCATACCTACGTAAAATTCACAATGCACTAGTAAGTTGTAGATCTAATAAATTTCAGAATCAGTTTACACATGTGATTGGTTGCTTCAAATTGTAGACTGAACTGAAATTTTCAAATTGGATACATCCTGCTTGAAACTTACTGGAGTGATTCGATTGTTGCATCCATCGTATTAAAACTTCGAAATTATTTGCTTAGTAGCAAGTATCTGGGTTTGTGGATACTATGTATTAATTTCTTGGTCATAAAATGATGTGTTCTAAATCTAAGCAAAGTGACATAACTTATAGAGATAAATTGCAACTGTGTGGTAAAATCTTCTACACATTTTGTGCGTTTTCTTAACAACATTATTCGAGTACAATTTAAAACGAGGTAATTTACTATGTGTTCAAAGAGAAACTGACACAGATTCTCGAGTAGATGCCAACACCCCAACGTATACACCACGTGAAATCTGTGGAAGAGTGACAACATTGAATTATTGTCCTCTCATACACATACAAGTGGATTGATTCAGTTGAACTGCTTAATATCGGGTGTGAGCACATGAATACTTGACACTCCACATTCTAGTATAAATACTCTCGTGCAATGCATATAGTCAGCAATAGATTCACCATGCAATTCTTCACTGTATGTTGAGATATTGTTGTGTGTAATAATGTATGCCTAATCGGTACTTGTATTTCAGCTTGTCTTAGTTGTATTGGTCGTGTCGTTCGAATGTCAAAATTCAGGTGAGTCTTATTAACCGAATTGATCGAATAACATGAAGGAGACATTTACCGGCGAGTGCTTCAGAATGCATGTCATTTCATAATTCAGTATTGGATGAACACAACAGTGATGTGTATAGTGTTACATTGTGGTGTAGGGTCGGGTTGATTTGTGAAGCAACATATAGCGAAGTGAACTGAATAGAGGTGAAATGAGTTGAGGTGTGGCAGTATATTTGATTTATCCTGTTATTCTCTATATAAATAATGATATGATGTTGGTTTGGTTAATTTTCAGTGATCGCAGAACCAGCACCAGAGAGAAAGGGTGATTGTTGTTCAGGTGCTTGTCCTCAATGTCCTAGATGTTGTGGATGTCGTCGATGTGGAGATGGCGGTTGTTCTGGAGGCTGCTGCAGAAACTGTCCACAAGACTATTAATCACCACCCATCAGCATGTAATCATTCAAACCCACAACTAAATATGTAACCTCTTATCTCTCCATAAAATATACTTGCACTCTTGCGTAAATTCATTTGTTTTTTTTTGTTTTCGCACGTCGTTGATGATCATATATATCGGCCTGAGATTCGTCTGTCGGCAGTCAAACGTTATTTTCGAAATCATTAAGTATATCAATCTTTATTGCTATACAACCCCTTGAATCACTGGCTTATTCACTTATTCATCAATCATCCAATCAATCAATTAATGCCAATCCCTCAGTTTATTCATGCTCTATTTCTACACACATGTGAGCACGAATGCTTAAAAGTTTGCACTTATTCGAGTTCAACTGCATCTGACCTTTGATGTTTATCTATTCAATCGTTGAGAACGCATTAGATGCACATCCTCTACTCAAGTGTCTTATAATTATATTTGAGCAACTCATCTCATTTACTGAGATATTTTAAGCTAACCAACAACTTAATTATTTGAATATTAGAATCAAACACCCGAGAATATTGAGTCGATTGCCCTAATCCATAACAGGTGAAATGCATTCATTATTATTGTTGTCACTTAGTGCATTTTACTGTCAGTCACTCATTTTCCATTTTTGAACCTGTCATGTAATATCTGTATGAATGGAAACTGCATATTCACCGATAAGGTGCAAACTAAAGCTTGAAATTAAGTACTTGATGAAAAGTACTTGAAATCCGCTTGGAGCTCCCTAGGGTTGCTGCCGGTTCCCAGCCCGTATGATTCGCAATGAATCACCTTGATCCAGATTGACAAGACTTCGACAATTTCTGACTCATAATTCGATTAAACTAGTTTTCCTGATTCTGATTAGTTTCATTTTGTATTATTGAAAATTATGTTAGTGTAATTCAGTTATTCACTTATTATCTGAAGAAGAAGAAGCTAACACTATGTTGTGAAACGTCAGAAATCTCAATCTCGACTAATTGGATTATTGCGAGTATATTGTTTACTTTTGGAAACTACTTGTCCAATACTGAATCTATTTAAAATTATCAAGTCCAACCTTAGTAATAATACCTATCTGTACTATAGTTACTTGTACAACATTTTTAATATCTGTTGAATTTTTAAAATTATCAACATAATGAAACATATAAATTAGCCTATTCAAATGAATTTTCTAAACTGTCAATCAGCTGATTTGCATTTTTCAAAACATTCATATTTCGAGCAGGATGTATCCAATTTGAAAATTTCAGTTCAGTCTACAATTTGAAGCAACCAATCACATGTGTAAACTGATTCTGAAATTTATTAGATCTACAACTTACTAGTGCATTGTGAATTTTACGTAGGTATGCATGTAAATTAGAAGAACTGACTAGATACAGAACGCTCACAAACACTTTGGACTTTGAAAGTGGATTGTAATGATGGTTAAGAATGACACTTTCAGCTAACAGTTAAGCAATAAGCAAACATGTACACTAATCATGAACATTTTAGGAATTTAAATACAAATTTGAGTCTCATTTAGTGTATTAAAATTTTCCTCATCTTCACATTTAGTTAATTCTCCGAATTGTACTGCAGTAGGTTAATATTAATCAATCTTCAAAAACGGCAATATAAATGGGTGAATATTAAAATGTAGTAATGGTAGATTTAATCTGTTCATTTATTAATCTCATTCCCGTTTTCAATAAACATATATCAATTAAATACATTTACTGTCTAGCAGCAAAAATAATAATCATGTTATGGATATAATGAACCATATATTTAATCAGTTACAGTTCGCATAAGAACACCGTGAGCGGATTTCCTTGATATAGCCATTATGTGACAAGTTCAAGAATATACAGTTTGTCATAAATAGCTGATTAACAGCCAGCTTTTCACATTTTGAACTTGTTTCAAGGATATAGTTGAATTCTGATGACATGATGTTGAGACGCAAAAACAGATTGCAACCATTTGAACTCAGTGAAGCAAATGTTACTGGATTAAAGACCTAGTGTCAAAATTAAATGAGGATACTGATGCATCCAGTCTAAGACTTTCGATTTCGGTGGGTTGTATATTGTATAACTCCGTCTGTAGCCCTCCTAGGGTTACTGTCGGTCCCAAGCCTGGGTAAAGGAGGAGGGTTGGGCATGGGGCTAGCACCCCCATCACGTAAAAATCCAAACTTGCCAAAAATGCACTTACCAGATTAAACACGTATGTATGTATGTACAATCAACATAGAACCTGGCACATGTGTGCATCGGTTCAGGTTGCCATACCACCTTGGCACCGCAAGATTAACACCACCACCACTAGTAGAAATCACTTCTATAAAATAAAATAATAGTAGTAACAGGGAATGTGAACATATAGAATATGGTTCAGGAGGCGTTGAAAGAAAGTAATGGAATAATTTATAGCTCATGATTTAAGGGAGGACAATCAGTGAGTACATCAAGGACATTCTGACTGATTCTGGGCCATGTCACTCAGTGTTTCTAGCCACTGGTTACGGTAATCGCGTGGACCCCATCCAGGTAGTCTGCAGCCACCGACACGGCTTAAACCGGCAGTCAGTGACTTCATGGACTGTTGCCATGTTTTAGTTTGGCCACCTCTAACTCTCTTCCATCCTATTCCTATATCAGCCAGCATTGCGCGTCGAGGAAGACGGTGGTTGGACATACGCAACACATGTCCCAACCACCTCAGTCGATGAAGATTCGCAACCTCATCGACTGATTTACCACATTTACCTAACACCCGTCGTCTAACCTCGTTATTACTTACTCGGTGATCCCAGCTAACGCGAGCGATGTTTCGTAGACATCGATGGTCAAAAACTAATAACCTTCGAGTGTTATTTACCCTTAATGGCCACGTCTCACACCCATACAGTAAGACAGAGCGTACTGTTGCGCAGTACACTCTCCCTTTCGTTGAGAGACGAATATCTCGTCTACGCCATAGGTGACGTAAGTTGGTAAAAGTCAAACGAGCTTTTTGAATTCGTACTGAGATTTCGTCAGATTTTGACTAACCCATTAGGGCTAATCAGACTTCCAAGATAAGTGAAGTGGTCGACGTGCTCAACTACTTCACTCCCTATCTTTAGTTCAGGTGTTGACGAAAACCAGTCCTGGAGCAATAGTTTGCATTTAGAGGGGGAGAAACTCATTCCGAAAATGCTTGTATTCGAGCTTATTGCTGTTAAAAGCTTCTGCATCGTATCAGCGTCTTCGCCGAACAGGACTATATCGTCAGCATATTCTAAGTCAATAAGTGGATCTCCTGGTAGGAGATCGATTCCTGAAAAGTCAGACGATGAAAGTGTAATTTCTAACAGTATGTCAATTATGAAATTAAACAAAAATGGGGAAAGTGGGCAGCCTTGACGGACACCACTTGAGGTTACAAGTTCAGATGACAGTTCGTCATATGCTCTGACACGACTAATAGTGCTTGAGTAAAGAGCCTTAACAAGTTCTATGTACTTTCGGGGCACGCCTTTCAATGAAAGACACTGCCATAGAACTTCACGGTCTACAGAGTCAAATGCCACTTTCAAGTCAAGGTAAACCACTATTGTCGGCCGCAGACAAGTATGTCTGTGTTGTAAGTTCTGAGGATCGGTGAGTATCTGGTCCATACAACCGCGACCAGATCTGAAACCAGCCTGATTTTCTCGTATTTGGAGATCACGAGTTGCAGTTAAGCGTCTGATGATAATTATGGAAGCTAGTATTTTAGACACTATATTAGTCAAACTAATTCCTCTATGGTTATTACAGGACGATTTTGACCCTTATTTATACACTGGGACGATTAACGATCGACACCAGTCAGACGGAATTATGTCGAGTTCCCAAACCTTAGTCAAAATATCAGTCAGTCTGGTTGTCAATGTGGGACCACCATTCTTAAACACCTCTGAGGATAATCCATCTGGACCCGCTGCTTTGCCTCGCCTTAGATTGGCTATAGCTTTTTCGACTTCGATAAGAGTCGGGGGACCTAAGTCGACTTTCCATTCTGGCTGTCTCGAAATAGTGGGAAGATTTAGAGTAGCGGAAGGCCAACTAAACTGTTCCTTGAAGTGTTCAGCCCATCGTTCTAAACGTCTAGACTGAGAGCTAATAATAATATTCCATTAAATCTTGACAGATTTTCATATTAAGTATTAGGTCTCGTACTTGATAGCTTGACTAGCTGTGGACAACTTCAACACTCGAACGCCTTGAATCCACCACCCCCCCCTAGTAGCAAAATTCAGACGACAATTAGACAGGAATTTATTTTCCAGTAATGTAGAGAGTGAGTTGAGTTCAAAATATTAGTTTATTTATAGTTTTCTGAAACAATAAAATCATTATTATAATCCATCCAATCCGAACTAAGAAATTTCAACTATAACCTAATCGGAACAAGTCGACATCCTGGAAGGTTCTGTTGATCAGTAACTGCATAGAATGTCGCCGGCTCTTTCAAGGGTTCTAGAGGCTTCGTTTGAGTTTCTGAGAGTCGTTCCAACATACAGATATAATGATCTCATATTTGATTTTCAGCTGAAGTAATTTTATGTCTCTCGGTTTTAATGTGTTGTTCTGTATTCATCAAATAACAAACGGTTGTTTAATTTTAGTGTGAGATTGCTAAGCAACACTAACCTATGACTATATAATGAATTGAATCCAGTATATTCAAAAAAAGTACTTCTTGGTTTTCATTGGTGATTGATGTGTCGTGAACACGATCATTCAAGATATACTAAAATTATAACTATTGCTAGGAACCAATACAGAGAACAAGACATAAAGTTTGATTATCCTATGTCTTTATGTCTTCCGCAATTTTACTACTCCACAAGCCAATAAAACAGATAGTTGAGCTAAGCAGACACAGTTTACATATATTTCAAACCTTCTCTTATATACATGCAAAAAGCCTGAATACACAATCAACCAATTAGGTAAACAATACCAATTTAGAACACGGACAACAGTGATAAGGAACTGGAGGGGTGGGGGGAGGGAAACGTGTACTCAACTAATTAGTTATAGATCATGAATTGAAAATGACCCAGCAACATTTAATATGCAAGATGAAGGGTTAGAGGGAGGGGAATAAAGAAATAATTGGAATAAATGCTCAGTGTAAATACACTAAAAATATTTCTGGAAGTTAGTAATTCACCTTGATTAACATGATCCATCAGTAATCAATCAAAACTGATTCATGATGAATACAAAACTGTTATGACGCGGGAGAGAAAAGGAAGATTTGGTTGGGTGTAGCGAACGTCAATGAGGTGTGCCTAGTTCATAATGCGCGACTGACCTAAGCCCACTCACCCCGCAGGCCGATAATAGAAGAACCAGAATCGGGAATCGAAAATGGTGAACTGGAAACGTATTGTGTTTTAATCATGCCTTTATATATACACAAAATCAGACGATACGGTAAACCAATGACGAATCTAACATTGACAGAGAACAAAGGAAAGAGTGGCAGTGAATGGGTACAACTTGTACACAATTAAGTAAACGTAGTTCATAGTAAATAACAATATACTAGGAGTAAATATACTAAACGGGAGGACCCGGTAAGGGGAACGTGACGGTCATAGAAATGAAATGATTACATTGTCCACAGTCATAATAATTGAAATAATGTTCTAAAGCACAGTCCTCGAAGATAATCAATCTTCATTAGGTGCCCAATTAATCTTTACAAAACCATTTTGTTCAAGCTGGTGTAAAAATCTTAATTTATTATAAAGAAAGCGATTAACAATACTCATGCAATAGATTTTCACTAATACGCTTGCAGTGCATATTATGTCAATATTGTTTCATCGAATGATTAATAATAATGTACATGATATACGCGTTCTGAAGATCTATGAATTCTTGTAACGTTAATTAACTGGTTTCACTCAAACAATCACCTCTACATAAACCTTTGTTCTGAACTGTATCTGTTGTTTTGATATAATGAACTAATGACTGAATCCTGTTATCTTCGACCGAATATTTCTATGTTTTATTTGTCGATGTCTACTGAACTTCCTATTCCCTACAGTAGTATTATTTGTTTGATTGTGCTGACTTTATTCAATACCAAATTTACGTATCTTGCCTTTTGATGAATAACTAGGGAATAACCTTCTGATTCCATTGTTATTACTTCAAGAAAACCACGTTCATATAAACTTTAGATTTCGTTAATATATACTTATATTAACCGTCAATATAATACTTGTAGTTATTTTGTGACTGTTTATGTCCGTATAATACTTTAACGTTTCCTATGACCTACAAAACTTCAATTCAACTACAATAATTATTTCATTAGTAAACTATATTGATACTATATCGAAGTTTCAATAAAAAGTCTTGACTAACAGAGTTCAAGCAAGATAAGAACGAAACAATTAGACAATCGTTGAATTATATAGTAAATCTGTTGAAGTAGGAATTTAACCACTGGTTTAAGTGGTGATATTGATAAAGCGTTAGATTCGACATCACAAAGTAATTGATTTGATCTATAGCGGGGTCGTAAATATCGATTAGTGAGGACTCATGTACTATGATAAAACAGCTGTTTAACGTCTTCTGGTTTCCAGTGGTACCAAATTGAAATAAACTTATCAAGATTATGAACAGTAGTTTTAATTGAATAAAATTACAACTTGAGCTAAGGCTATCAGAAACGTCTTCAAGATCTGATAAGTATTGTGCTTGATACCCAGTCTTTTAGTGAATGCATACTGCATCTGTAATTTCTGTTGATTTTATTTCGTACGGTTAAAATTATCCATTACTGAATTCTATGAACACGTCAATGTGACTCAGTCTAATGTATTGGATAGTAGATACAAAAATGATGTTCACTAAAAACTGCACTCCAGTATGTTGCACTCTCCAAAATAATGAACAAGAAAATGATTGAAAGTATTAAAAACAACACATATATTGAACAGTTAAACCACTGTGGCTACCTTTGGGTATCGATTATTATTATTATTATTATTATTATTATTATTATTAATACTACTCAAATGAATATTCAAGGTACACAAAACTTTTAAAGTACAGTTCAGCAGCATACTTCAATCAAATTCTCTACCGTAATGAACTTGGTGATTTCATAAATTCAATTGTAATATGGAAGGTGCATTAGAAAGTGAGTGATTCAGGTTTACTCCATAGATATTTTGCTAATGATCTTCAGTAACTGTTATGACGTATATGAATAGGACGAGGGTGATGATGATTGGTTGATGCGTACACCAATACGATGTGTGCCTAACTAAGAATGCACGATTGACCTAAGCCCATTCACCTCCCTAGGCCGACAATAAGACAACCAGAACTGAGAACAGGAAGACTGAGAGAGCAAGGTCCAAGGTCGTATTATATTTTAAACATGCATTTATATATACATAAAATCAGACCACACAGTAAGCCAATCGGAAATCTAACATTGATACAGAACAAAAGAAATAGTGGTAGTGAATGGGGAGAACTTGTACACAACAAAGTAGATGCAGTTCATAATAATAAACAATATACCAAGAGCAAAATATGCGAAACAAGAGAACCGGGCAAGGGGAACGTAACAGTCATAGAAATAAAATGTTAACACTGTCCACCGTTATAATAAATGAAATAATGTTCTAAATCACAGTTCCCGAAGATAGCCAATCTTCATTAGGTGCCCGGCATATCACCTCCCCTTTTTGAAAAGACAATGATGATACGTTTTTGGACCAGTTCAGCTTTGGGTGTGGTCAGGTAAGAACTACAATGTACTCAAGAAAAAAAAAGAGACATGATTAGTTACATCGCAACTAGAAAACTACAATCTACCACTAGTCTCCTCCTCCACGGAACGTAGTGGGATCTTTGTGAATTGGCAGGAACAACACTTCATTGCATTGAACATGCATGGTCTTGAAGGCATCATTGCTGCAACTACGCGGATGAGTTAGGAAGTCGAGGGCTTGATCATGTCTAGGGCGTACAACCACAACAGTAGCAGTTTTCTTCTGTTCATTGAACCTCTTCGCTGAATGCAGAGGCTTCTTGGGTACAACAGACAGTCTAGTCACGATTCTCGAGATGACCTTCTGGACTGGACTGGCGGCGATGCTCCGCGCACATCTGTTGGGATTAGGGCTGCGAGACCTTGTGAATAAATCTGAGACTGCTGCTGGATTTTCATTTAATGGTTGTTTCATCTCTGGAACGATCTGAACAGAGGTCTCCAGCTCGACTTGTTTCTCCGGAACGGCAATGCTAGGCACATAGGACAGACGTGCTTCTGTCGGACATTCTGGTTGAATTTGGGAGTCACTGTCAAATGTGGGCTTAGGTATTGCTTCGTCGATTACCGGCATGCTAATGCTGTTGGCTTGAATACCAGCTTGGTGCAGCAATAACTCAATTAACTGTTGGTTAGCCATCAGAAGCCTATGCATAGATGAGTTGAAACGTTCACTGCAGGCTGACATGCCGATCTGCTGAAAATACTGACTCAGTTATTGGCCAATGTAAGGTCACTGATGAGAACCTCGAGTTCTGATTGGTCCTTAATGCGACTGGATTTCTCGACCAATAATGAAATGACCTTGGCTGGCTGCAGATGCTGAGCTTGCTTGGGTTCTATAATTTTCACCCCCGTCGCCAATTGTTATGACGTGAATGAATAGGACGAGGGTGATGATGATTTTGGTTGGTGGATGTGGACACCAATACGATGTGTGCCTAACTAAGAATGCACGATTGACCTAAGCCCATTCACCTCCCTAGGCCGACAATAAGACAACCAGAACTGAGAACAGGAAGACTGAGAGAGCAAGGTCCAAGGTCGTATTATATTTTAAACATGCATTTATATATACATAAAATCAGACCACACAGTAAGCCAATCGGAAATCTAACATTGATACAGAACAAAAGAAATAGTGGTAGTGAATGGGGAGAACTTGTACACAACAAAGTAGATGCAGTTCATAATAATAAACAATATACCAAGAGCAAAATATGCGAAACAAGAGAACCGGGCAAGGGGAACGTAACAGTCATAGAAATAAAATGTTAACACTGTCCACCGTTATAATAAATGAAATAATGTTCTAAATCACAGTTCCCGAAGATAGCCAATCTTCATTAGGTGCCCGGCATATCACCTCCCCTTTTTGAAAAGACAATGATGATACGTTTTTGGACCAGTTCAGCTTTGGGTGTGGTCAGGTAAGAACTACAATGTACTCAAGAAAAAAAAAGAGACATGATTAGTTACATCGCAACTAGAAAACTACAATCTACCACTAGTCTCCTCCTCCACGGAACGTAGTGGGATCTTTGTGAATTGGCAGGAACAACACTTCATTGCATTGAACATGCATGGTCTTGAAGGCATCATTGCTGCAACTACGCGGATGAGTTAGGAAGTCGAGGGCTTGATCATGTCTAGGGCGTACAACCACAACAGTAGCAGTTTTCTTCTGTTCATTGAACCTCTTCGCTGAATGCAGAGGCTTCTTGGGTACAACAGACAGTCTAGTCACGATTCTCGAGATGACCTTCTGGACTGGACTGGCGGCGATGCTCCGCGCACATCTGTTGGGATTAGGGCTGCGAGACCTTGTGAATAAATCTGAGACTGCTGCTGGATTTTCATTTAATGGTTGTTTCATCTCTGGAACGATCTGAACAGAGGTCTCCAGCTCGACTTGTTTCTCCGGAACGGCAATGCTAGGCACATAGGACAGACGTGCTTCTGTCGGACATTCTGGTTGAATTTGGGAGTCACTGTCAAATGTGGGCTTAGGTATTGCTTCGTCGATTACCGGCATGCTAATGCTGTTGGCTTGAATACCAGCTTGGTGCAGCAATAACTCAATTAACTGTTGGTTAGCCATCAGAAGCCTATGCATAGATGAGTTGAAACGTTCACTGCAGGCTGACATGCCGATCTGCTGAAAATACTGACTCAGTTATTGGCCAATGTAAGGTCACTGATGAGAACCTCGAGTTCTGATTGGTCCTTAATGCGACTGGATTTCTCGACCAATAATGAAATGACCTTGGCTGGCTGCAGATGCTGAGCTTGCTTGGGTTCTATAATTTTCACCCCCGTCGCCAATTGTTATGACGTGAATGAATAGGACGAGGGTGATGATGATTTTGGTTGGTGGATGTGGACACCAATACGATGTGTGCCTAACTAAGAATGCACGATTGACCTAAGCCCATTCACCTCCCTAGGCCGACAATAAGACAACCAGAACTGAGAACAGGAAGACTGAGAGAGCAAGGTCCAAGGTCGTATTATATTTTAAACATGCATTTATATATACATAAAATCAGACCACACAGTAAGCCAATCGGAAATCTAACATTGATACAGAACAAAAGAAATAGTGGTAGTGAATGGGGAGAACTTGTACACAACAAAGTAGATGCAGTTCATAATAATAAACAATATACCAAGAGCAAAATATGCGAAACAAGAGAACCGGGCAAGGGGAACGTAACAGTCATAGAAATAAAATGTTAACACTGTCCACCGTTATAATAAATGAAATAATGTTCTAAATCACAGTTCCCGAAGATAGCCAATCTTCATTAGGTGCCCGGCATATCACCTCCCCTTTTTGAAAAGACAATGATGATACGTTTTTGGACCAGTTCAGCTTTGGGTGTGGTCAGGTAAGAACTACAATGTACTCAAGAAAAAAAAAGAGACATGATTAGTTACATCGCAACTAGAAAACTACAATCTACCACTAGTCTCCTCCTCCACGGAACGTAGTGGGATCTTTGTGAATTGGCAGGAACAACACTTCATTGCATTGAACATGCATGGTCTTGAAGGCATCATTGCTGCAACTACGCGGATGAGTTAGGAAGTCGAGGGCTTGATCATGTCTAGGGCGTACAACCACAACAGTAGCAGTTTTCTTCTGTTCATTGAACCTCTTCGCTGAATGCAGAGGCTTCTTGGGTACAACAGACAGTCTAGTCACGATTCTCGAGATGACCTTCTGGACTGGACTGGCGGCGATGCTCCGCGCACATCTGTTGGGATTAGGGCTGCGAGACCTTGTGAATAAATCTGAGACTGCTGCTGGATTTTCATTTAATGGTTGTTTCATCTCTGGAACGATCTGAACAGAGGTCTCCAGCTCGACTTGTTTCTCCGGAACGGCAATGCTAGGCACATAGGACAGACGTGCTTCTGTCGGACATTCTGGTTGAATTTGGGAGTCACTGTCAAATGTGGGCTTAGGTATTGCTTCGTCGATTACCGGCATGCTAATGCTGTTGGCTTGAATACCAGCTTGGTGCAGCAATAACTCAATTAACTGTTGGTTAGCCATCAGAAGCCTATGCATAGATGAGTTGAAACGTTCACTGCAGGCTGACATGCCGATCTGCTGAAAATACTGACTCAGTTATTGGCCAATGTAAGGTCACTGATGAGAACCTCGAGTTCTGATTGGTCCTTAATGCGACTGGATTTCTCGACCAATAATGAAATGACCTTGGCTGGCTGCAGATGCTGAGCTTGCTTGGGTTCTATAATTTTCACCCCCGTCGCCAATTGTTATGACGTGAATGAATAGGACGAGGGTGATGATGATTTTGGTTGGTGGATGTGGACACCAATACGATGTGTGCCTAACTAAGAATGCACGATTGACCTAAGCCCATTCACCTCCCTAGGCCGACAATAAGACAACCAGAACTGAGAACAGGAAGACTGAGAGAGCAAGGTCCAAGGTCGTATTATATTTTAAACATGCATTTATATATACATAAAATCAGACCACACAGTAAGCCAATCGGAAATCTAACATTGATACAGAACAAAAGAAATAGTGGTAGTGAATGGGGAGAACTTGTACACAACAAAGTAGATGCAGTTCATAATAATAAACAATATACCAAGAGCAAAATATGCGAAACAAGAGAACCGGGCAAGGGGAACGTAACAGTCATAGAAATAAAATGTTAACACTGTCCACCGTTATAATAAATGAAATAATGTTCTAAATCACAGTTCCCGAAGATAGCCAATCTTCATTAGGTGCCCGGCATATCACCTCCCCTTTTTGAAAAGACAATGATGATACGTTTTTGGACCAGTTCAGCTTGGGTGTGGTCAGGTAAGAACTACAATGTACTCAAGAAAAAAAAAAAGAGACATGATTAGTTACATCGCAACTAGAAAACTACAATCTACCACTAGTCTCCTCCTCCCACGGAACGTAGTGGATCTTTGTGAATTGGCAGGAACAACACTTCATTGCATTGAACATGCATGGTCTTGAAGGCATCATTGCTGCAACTACGCGGATGAGTTAGGAAGTCGAGGGCTTGATCATGTTCTAGGGCGTACAACCACAACAGTAGCAGTTTTCTTCTGTTCATTGAACCTCTTCGCTGAATGCAGAGGCTTCTTGGGTACAACAGACAGTCTAGTCACGATTCTCGAGATGACCTTCTGGACTGGACTGGCGGCGATGCTCCGCGCACATCTGTTGGGATTAGGGCTGCGAGACCTTGTGAATAAATCTGAGACTGCTGCTGGATTTTCATTTAATGGTTGTTTCATCTCTGGAACGATCTGAACAGAGGTCTCCAGCTCGACTTGTTTCTCCGGAACGGCAATGCTAGGCACATAGGACAGACGTGCTTCTGTCGGACATTCTGGTTGAATTTGGGAGTCACTGTCAAATGTGGGCTTAGGTATTGCTTCGTCGATTACCGGCATGCTAATGCTGTTGGCTTGAATACCAGCTTGGTGCAGCAATAACTCAATTAACTGTTGGTTAGCCATCAGAAGCCTATGCATAGATGAGTTGAAACGTTCACTGCAGGCTGACATGCCGATCTGCTGAAAATACTGACTCAGTTATTGGCCAATGTAAGGTCACTGATGAGAACCTCGAGTTCTGATTGGTCCTTAATGCGACTGGATTTCTCGACCAATAATGAAATGACCTTGGCTGGCTGCAGATGCTGAGCTTGCTTGGGTTCTATAATTTTCACCCCCCGTCGCCAATTGTTATGACGTGAATGAATAGGACGAGGGTGATGATGATTTTGGTTGGTGGATGTGGACACCAATACGATGTGTGCCTAACTAAGAATGCACGATTGACCTAAGCCCATTCACCTCCCTAGGCCGACAATAAGACAACCAGAACTGAGAACAGGAAGACTGAGAGAGCAAGGTCCACAGGTCGTATTATATTTTAAACATGCATTTATATTACATAAAATCAGACCACACAGTAAGCCAATCGGAAATCTAACATTGATACAGAACAAAGAAATAGTGGTAGGAATGGGGAGAACTTGTACACAACAAAGTAGATGCAGTTCATAATATAAACAATATACCAAGAGCAAAATATGCGAAACAAGAGAACCGGGCAAGGGGAACGTAACAGTCATAGAAATAAAATGTTAACACTGTCCACCGTTATAATAAATGACAATAATGTTCTAAATCACAGTTCCCGAAGATAGCCAATCTTCATTAGGTGCCCGCCATATCACCTCCCCTTTTGAAAAGACAATGATGATACGTTTTTGGACCAGTTCAGCTTTGGGTGTGGTCAGGTAAGAACTACAATGTACTCAAGAAAAAAAAAGAGACATGATTAGTACATCGCAACTAGAAAACTACAATCTACCACTAGTCTCCTCTCCCACGAACGTAGTGGGATCTTTGTGAATTGGCAGGAACAACACTTCATTGCATTGACATGCATGGTCTTGAAGGCATCATTGCTGCAACTACGCGGATGAGTTAGGAAGTCGAGGGCTTGATCATGTCTAGGGCGTCCCACCACACATTAGTCAGTTTTCTCTGTCATTGAACCCTCGCTGAATGCATAGGCTTCTTGGGTACAACAGACAGTCTAGTCACGATTCTCGAGATGACCTTCTGGACTGGACTGGCGGCGATGCTCCGCGCCCATCTGTTGGGTTATTGCTTGCGAGACCTTGTGAATAAATCTGAGACTGCTGCTGGATTTTCATTTAATGGTTGTTTTCATCTCTGGAACGATCTGAACAAGGTCACTCCAGCTCGGACTTGTTTCTCTCTCCGGAACGGCAATGCTAGGCACATAGGACAGACGTGCTTCTGTCGGACATTCTGGTTGAATTTGGGAGTCACTGTCAAATGTGGGCTTAGGTATTGCTTCGTCGATTACCGGCATGCTAATGCTGTTGCTTGAATACCAGCTTGGTGCGCAAAACTCAATTAACTGTTGGTTAGCCATCAGAAGCCTATGCATAGATGAGTTGAAACTTCACTGCAGGCTGACATGCCGATCTGCTGAAAATCCTGACTCAGTTATTCCAATTTAAGGTCACTGATGAGAACCTCGAGTTCTGATTGGTCCTTAATGCGACTGGATTTCTCGACCAATAATGAAATGACCTTGGCTGGCTGCAGATGCTGAGCTTTGCTGGGTTCTATAATTTTCACCCCCGTCGCCAATTGTTATGACGTGAATGAATAGGACGAGGGTGATGATGATTTGGTTGGTGGATGTGGACACCAATACGATGTGTGCCTAACTAAGAATGCACGATTGACCTAAGCCCATTCACCTCCTAGGCCGACAATAAGACAACCAGAA
Organism: Schistosoma mekongi; assembly: GCA_034768735.1. NCBI lineage: Eukaryota > Metazoa > Platyhelminthes > Trematoda > Strigeidida > Schistosomatidae > Schistosoma > Schistosoma mekongi. The sequence continues at coordinate 542 of JALJAT010000401.1, read as the reverse complement.
CTGAGAACAGGAAGACTGAGAGAGCAAGGTCCAAGGTCGTATTATATTTTAAACATGCATTTATATATACATAAAATCAGACCACACAGTAAGCCAATCGGAAATCTAACATTGATACAGAACAAAAGAAATAGTGGTAGTGAATGGGGAGAACTTGTACACAACAAAGTAGATGCAGTTCATAATAATAAACAATATACCAAGAGCAAAATATGCGAAACAAGAGAACCGGGCAAGGGGAACGTAACAGTCATAGAAATAAAATGTTAACACTGTCCACCGTTATAATAAATGAATAATGTTCTAAATCACAGTTCCCGAAGATAGCCAATCTTCATTAGGTGCCCGGCATATCAGTACCATACCATCCTTGTTAATACTTCTTATTGTACAGACCTACACAACAAACTTTTCAGGTCAATGTAACTGGAAAACTAATCAGAATGTGCCGTTAAACAACTGTAAATATGTCTCCGGATTAAACAGATTGAAACAAAACACCTTCAGTTGTAATCAGAAAAGCAAGAAAATACAAAGGATTT
>JALJAT010000400.1:0-17119 GCA_034768735.1 Schistosoma mekongi | reverse complement strand
TATTATTAATGTTTTTTATTTATTAAAAATCAATGTCACATCCCTAACCTACTTATTACGTTTGTGTCGTCAGCAACAACAAAAGTATTTAAACACCTTCCATCTGAATTTATCACTCACCTACCATCACAATCAACACCAATTCATCATCTCATCATCAACGCGCAAGGAGCAGTAGCCTTATAATCAGAATAGCATCAATAGATACATCTTCATCCATAAAAATAATATCGTCATCATGTTACCACTTACAATATCACCATTGAATAGCATCATCATCATCATCAACATCATCACAATCAGTGGCCACAGCACGACATTCGCAGTAGCAGCGCAGCATTATCATCATCATTTAAATCAGAATACCATAATAGCCACATCTTCATCAATAGCGATTACAACGTCCATCATACTTATTCTCATCATCACATCACTATCGTTCTCCTTCATCCTCCCCATTTGCAACAATTCTCATTTTCCACCACCAGTTGCCTCCATCTGCATTTATCTCATCATCTCTAACATCATCCGACTTTTTCTCATGCACACATTATCCAAAAATGGTCTTCATTGATAATATGCAACATGTCATCATCATCATCTATCCAGCATCATACTGATTATTCAATCAATAACAAATCTTTATCTATTTTTCACTATTTTTCCCATACATAATGGTTCTATATAAATCTCATTAGGAAAAAATGAATATTATATATTGATCATAGATTAACAGTATGAGTACTGCCACAATTTCAATATTAAATTTAAAAAGTGTAATAAACTTGCGAACAATACAGTGGTATTAAATTCTGTTTACTCGGAGAAGCCATTATTAACTTAGACCTGAGAACTATGTCAGTCATTTACGATTTCTTGGATAAACAATGAATTACTGTGCTGTATGACCATTTCTACACTGACTTATCTAATTCGATTATCAATTATTATTTGTTTGTTTTCATAGAGCTACAGTGTATGTGCATTCTGTGCGTATCTCCATTCTCCCTTCTTAATACTTAGTTATTTAGATCATCTCAATGAAACAACACTATAATTGTAATGTTTATCACGTATGTATATTTTATTCAGTTGTCTATGTTGTTTCTTCTTATTTCCTATTCTTTATACTAATTTATTTTCACCTTTAAACATATCCTACTTTTGTGCTACATCAATTTGTTGTATAACCAAATACTTTCGTGAGTTGAATGACGGTGTTCATCTCTTTACAACTGCCACTGTTGTCTTTGTAACTGTCACTTTTGTCTTCTGCAAATGATATATATATATATATATATATATATATATATATATATACTTTTGTTTTCAGGTCTTCATGTGAATGATATCATTTCTTCATCTTAATATTGTTAACTGACATTTCAGTATGAGTTGTAAAATGTTCTGTAGTAATAATGTAGCTGTCAGTTTCATTACTATATAATTATATACATATATCTATCTTCATCAATATCACTAGTTATTATGATTGGTCATGAAGTAACTGATTTTTGTGAGATTGTGGTTTCGGGTTAAAAGCAATTGGTTATTATCACTAGTCTTCATGCTTTAAGTGTAGTTCAAAGTATGGGAATTTGTACCTGGTAAATAAGTGTCAGGTAGTCTTATAGGAATAATTTTCAATTCTCGGATTGTTCTCTGAGCTTGAAATTGTTCGATGGATAATATTTTATTTTGTTACTAATAGTTATCAAATATGTTACTTTTATTAATAACCTTCCTATCTAAATACCTACTAGGATTTGTTTGTTTCGAAATGTTCTTTCTACGTAAGTGCCACGACTTTCCGAGTTTAGATCTTGGCTTAACCATTGTCGAAACTGTTGGGTTTCTCGTGAATAAAATCGCACCTCGTTACCTGCTAACGAACGTATGACCAGTAACACAGCAACCAGGAAGCTAAGCTATTTGCAGCGCCCCAGCCCAGCTAACTAGAGAGAGAAGTCCAAAAGTCAGCAAGAAGCGTTTAATTCCACAGGCAGCCAGCAACGAACGAACATTCACACATCTCATGCGTATATATACAAAAAAACAGAGCGTCTTTGAAATGTTACAAATAGCGTACTAAAATAAACAACGAACCAATAAGATTTAGCGTCTCACTAAGTGGGTAACACGAACTGAAGGTGAAAAGGGGAATTTCTGGCGCGAAAATAAGAAATTTAAATTTACACAAATAAATCACAAAAATAACCGGTTTACTAAGAGAATTCTGGGGATCTAACATCCCCAACACCTCCCCCGTTTTAATAGCGAACGTTCTTGGAGTTCACTTGCAATTTGACGGTTGGTCGCCGCTGTCTGAGTGACCGTCTTCTGGCACCTATGTTGACTGGCTTTTGGTCCGCTTCATCTACTGACGATGGGGGTAGATTGAAAGTATCCAGAAGGACTTCCAGCGGGAGATTTTGATTTGAACTGGGTCGATCTGCAGCTATTCGAACGCGCAGCTGATTCCAGTGTCTAGTCCATCTCTCCCCCTTCACCTCTACTTCGTACATAACATGACCCCGTCTTTCTACCACCCGGGCCTCCGTCCAGGGTCTGTGGTTGGGTCTATAATCACGAGCGTACACCGGACACCCAACCTCATACATCGGCAACTTCTTGGTCTCTGTGCATGCGGTTCTGCTTGGTAGCATCAGATTGTGGACTGTCTTAAGTTTCCTACCCATAAGGGCTTCCGCTGGAGACTTCTACTCTGGCAATGCATCATTTGGAGTCGTTCGATAGACGAATAAGAAGTTTTGTAATGCTTCGATGGGCGTCTCCTCCCCTTTCGACTTAATTAGCGCCCTCTTGAAGGTATCCACGAATCTCTCCGCCTGGCCATTTGACTGCGGGTGATAAGGTGGTGAACGGTAGTGTGTTATGGCCAGCCGTCGGCAGAAATCCTGAAACTGGGTTGAAGTAAACTGGGACCCGTTGTCTGAAACAATCACATCTGGCAGGCCGTTTCTGGAGAAAATCTCAGTGAGGATCTGTAGTGTTGTAGCAACATAGCTTGACTAGTTAAAAGATCACTTCAAAACTTAAGCATACGCCAAAACAATTAGGCTCCAGTATTCATTTACTTCCTTATTTTGCATAGGGATTATATTTCCTATTAGCCTATATTGAACGTTGAGAGTTATGTGTTTGTTTGAACGACTAGAACCGCGCTCCACTGTCTCCTGCCCACGCTATCGAATAAAGACCTATTCCCATAATACTCTGGATTCTTGTGTCACTAAAACGGGATATACCTAGGCGTTAAACTGGTGAGCCCTGTGTTGAATAAAATATTTTATTTCTGTTATTCACATCACTTTTTCTTATTATATTTAGTCATAAAAATAAGCCTTCTGATTTGCAATAATTAAGATTACGTATATATATTTTTTTTATATACATAGTATTTTATTTTTATCACTCAATACTTTTCGGTTCTCATTACGTTATCATATTGTTCATATAACATGGCAGACTTAGTCCAAACGAAAAGCCTAGAGGATAAGTCACCGGTAGACATAGACACCGTTATGACTTCGAAAATCCGACTCCCAGAATTCGATCGTAGTGACCCAGAGTTGTGGTTTGCCCAACTAGAGCATTATTTCATCAGACACAACATTAAATCTGAAGGAGTTCGCTATAGAGATTTGTGTTCCATCCTATCCCCCTCAGTAGCCAAAGAAGTCCGCGACTTGATTTTAAGCCCGCCGACACCACAACCGTACACCATCCTGAGACGAGAAATAATGAGTCGTCTATCATTATCAGATGGGCAAAGAATCCAAAGACTCTTCCAAGGGGAAACATTAGGTGATAGGTCACCGTCACAATTTCTGCGTCATCTCCAAGCCTTAGTAGGCGACAACACAGTGCGTGAGACAGTCCAAAAACAAGGATGGATGCAAGCTCTTCCACGCTACGTCCAACACTGTTTGGATGCACAAGATCCCGACACCTCTTCATCTCACTTAGCACGTATTGCAGATAGAATAATGGAAAGGAGTCCCCCAACTGCATCAAGCATGATCCACTATACTAAAAAAGAAGAATCGGCAAATGACCCAGTCATAGCACAACTCATTGCGAGTGTTAAAAGTCTCACGGAGGCTGTCAACGAATTGCAGATGGGTCATAAAAACAGGAGCAGGTCTCCACAACGACCGAGATTCGTGTCACGGAACAGGTTACAAGGATCCAGACAATCTGGACAATTTTGCTGGTATCACTGGAAATTTGGTGCTCAATCGACCAAATGCAGTCAACCATGCGCCTGGCCCAAACAGACCCAAAAGAATACGGGAAACGAATAACCCCTCCCCAGGTCGCGACGACTGAGGAGGGGTGCCTAAACAGTCGCTTATTTTACGTTAGAGATAAGAATTCAGGCTTGAACTTCTTGGTGGATACTGGTGCTGCACTTAGTATCATTCCTAATAACAAAACCGAGCCGGGTCGAGAAACTTCCTCAGTCACACTTCAAGCTGCTAATAAAACTAAAATCGCGACGTTTGGGCAGAAAACAATGACACTCGATTTGGGGTTTAGAAGACAATTCCCCTGGATTTTCACTGTAGCCGATTTAGATCTGGCAATACTAGGAATGGATTTCTTAGAGAGATATGAATTTCTAGTTGACACTAATAAACGACGTTTGACATTAAAGGAAACTTCGAAATATACAAAAGGTACAGAAAGTCGTATCACTTCTCTAAATTTAATCCAAACTCCGCCAGTAACAACGGCAAAGTTCCAGGATATACTCGCAGAATTTCCTGAGTTAACGAAACCAAATCCTCAACCTTCCAAAAGTAAGTTAAAAGTATGTCATGCAATCAAAACGGAAGGGGCACCTGCTTTCGCTAAACCCAGGAGACTAGCACCCGATAAACTCAAATTAGCTAGAGCCGAATTCGATTACATGCTACAGCTGGGCATAATACGTCCATCTGATAGTCAATGGGCATCTCCTCTTCATATGGTCCCAAAGAAAAATAAAGGCGATTGGAGACCGTGCGGGGATTACAGAGCCCTCAATCGTCAAACAGTACCAGACAGGTACCCGATACCACATATCCAAGATTTCACAAATGGCTTACAGGGTATGAAGATATTCACTAAAATCGACTTAGTCAGGGCATACCACAACATCCCAGTAGCTGAGGAAGATATTCCGAAAACAGCTATCACAACACCTTTTGGATTATTCGAGTTTGTACGCATGCCATTCGGCCTACGGAACGCGGCACAAACATTCCAAAGGTTTATGGATAATTTACTTCGAGATATGTCATTTGCTCAAGGGTATATAGACGACTTATTAATTGCTAGCCCGGACTTAGAATCACATGAACAACATGTGAAGGCAGTACTTAGACGACTAAACGAAAATGGCATGAACATACACCAAAGTAAATGCGTTTTGGTGTTGAAACGTTGGAATTCCTCGGACATACCATAAGCCCTGATGGAATTACACCAATTAAACAAGAGGTGGATACCATTAAACAATACCCCATCCCAAGCTCCATAACACAACTTAGAAGTTTTCTCGGTTTAATAAACTTTTATCGCAGATTTATACCCGGTTGTGCACAACTAATGCAACCATTAACGGATGCGCTTAAAGGAAAACCGAAAGAGTTCAAGTTGACCTCTGAGGCTGTCGATGCTATAAACCAATTAAAGCATAAACTTGCTCAAGCATCTACATTAACGCATCCGAATTCTCACTACCCACTTGCCATAATGGTAGATGCTTCAGACAAAGCCGTAGGCGGTACTCTTAATCAACTAGTTAAAAACACCTGGAAACCAATCGCATTCTTCTCAAAAATCTCGCTCCAGCAGAGACGAGATATTCTATCTTTGGTAGAGAACTCCTCGCAATCTACCTAACCATCAAATACTTCCGGCACATGCTAGAAGGCAGAGAATTCACAGTTTATACTGATCATAAACCGCTAACAAACGCATTAAGAGCGAAAACTGATAAATACTCGCCTCGAGAAGTCCGACACCTTGACTACATATCACAGTTCACTAGTGATATCCAACACGTAAAAGGTGAAGACAATCAGGCGGCAGACGCATTATCTCGATTAGAAATGAATATAATACAACAGTCTACAGTAGACTTCGAGATTTTAAGAGACAGTCAAGAAACTGATCAAGAATTACAAAACTTACTGTCAACTAAATGCTCTAGCCTGAAACTGAAACAGCTGCCATCACCTAAGGAAGATGTCCTGATTTACTGTGACACGACGAAAGCGGTCCCTCGACCTTTCGTTCCCAAAAATATGCGGCGGTTAATATTTAATAACTTTCATTCATTGTCTCACCCTGGCGTGAAATCTTCGACTAAACTAATCAACGCCAGATACATATGGCCAAATCTTCAAAAAGATGTACATAAATGAGTCAGAGAATGTTCGGCGTGTCAACAATCAAAAGTTAGCCGACACACAAATTCACCCATCGGAGTTTTTCCCCAACCGGATGCGCGTTTCGCACACGTACATATCGACTTAGTGGGCCCTTTACCGCGTTCAAATGGCTTTACGTACCTGTTTACATGTATAGATAGGTTTACGAGGTTCCCTATAGCCGTACCGATCGCGGACATCACAGCCGAAACAGTAGCCAAAGTCTTCATACAAAATTGGGTGACCATTTTTGGTACACCTGTTACAATAACGACAGACAGAGGGGCTCAATTCGAATCTGAACTATTCAGTAACCTGGCTAAACTCCTAGGCTCAAACAGAATTCGCTGTACGGCGTATCATCCTCAAGCAAACGGGATGGTAGAACGGTTCCATCGTCAACTAAAGGCAGCTCTTATATGTCACTCAAACCCCAGTCAGTGGACAGAATTCCTGCCATTAGTTATGTTGGGAATACGAACAGCTGTCAAAACTGACTCACAATGTTCAGCGGCAGAACTAGTTTTTGGGACCACTCTGAGACTCCCAGGTGAGTTTATTAGCCCTCACACCAACAGTAAAACGCTCGACTTAGGAACTTACGCAGACCAACTGCGGGACCAAATGTCTAAACTTAAACCGATTAATACTCGTGAACAATCACGAGCGACATTTGTACCTAAGGATCTAAGCAGTTGCTCGCACGTCTGGATAAGATGTGACAAAGTAAAAGCGCCCCTTAGCCCTCCTTTTGAAGGTCCATTTAAAGTTATTTCAAGAAAACCTAAGTATTTTGTAGTACAAAAACAAGGAAACACTGACTCAGTAAGTATTGATAGGCTAAAACCGGCCTACCTAGATAATGAACCACCATACGTGTTATTAGACCGTTTATCTAATCAAATAAACACGGAATCAGCAAATAAGAGCATAAAGGCTACAAAGGTAACTAAAAGCGTTAGTTGGGCTAATCCGATTATTCAGGCGGGGATGTCCACAGCTATAGTTTCGGCCTAAAAAAAAATAACAATAATCACGTAACTCCTGAACTTTTCGAGTTAGGAAATATTGAAAATAAATAGATTAAAAGTAAACAAAATAAAACGAAAACAAAAACGCAATATATTTCTTTTTGTCCTAAGTCGACAAACGTTATCGGAATATAAGCACTATTTTACCCACTTCTCCCCGGACCTTATCTTTTGATGTAGGAACGGTAGTCACTTTGTTTTTTTTTTTATTAAATACTGAATACTTAAACTAATTCTTAAACAATTTGGCGAGCAATATAAGTCGTAAACCTGTCAACTGAGGTGAGTGTGGTGAGCATGTTTTGCCTGCAGAACTAATCATTTTTCTAGATTTCTCAATTATCAGTTTACGAAGCCATAAATCACACAATAAACTTCAAGAGTCAGGATAAATTTCCAAAAAAAAAAAAAAAATCCAGGCGAGTTTCAACTTTTTACCACTTAATTTACTATACACACCTCTAGTACTTGGCATGTATATCTTTTGCTTAGACTAGTCATGTATATTAAACTGGTAAACCACGACTAGAAACGATTTCTGCTTTGGATACAACTTTATGCAGCAACATACCATTCGAAAAAGTGTGTTGTTTTCAAGCGAAACATATTAAGTTCCATATTTGTTTGACTTTTCTTAGTTCTAATTATTTTGGCCACAATTTATAAATATAACTAAGCTAATTAGAGTAACTTACTAAATTTCTATAGTATCTTTAGCATCATTCATACTGTAGTGATGTCATATCTAAGATTTTAAATTCTGTCGTCAGGTTTTCCAATATTTTAGATCCTAAAGAATAAATAAATAAAAAAAAAAAACTTTTTCACTAGCTTATAGCAAACTAACACTACAACTAATTACTCATAATAGTTTCAGGATAGCATCATAAAGAATTGTCTAGCCTTGGCAATCACGTAATATGATTGATATAATTAATGAAACTATTAACAAACCTGGTCGATAAACTTATATAAAATTACCATTAATTGATGTAGTTCCTCCATAGCATCATACAAACAATTATTATAAATCCATACATGATCATAGACATAGGTTAGGAATAATACTTCCCCCCCGGTTAAACTCTATGCTCTCTCAGATAACCACATAGTTTTCATCCATTTTATCGACATTCGAACTCTTAATCAACTGGAGATATCATCCGGTACCGTTACAATAAGCTTTCTACATTAGCTATATGCTTCTCATTGACTTACAGCTTCATCTGGCCCTAATAAGTTTAAGCACTTTCATATTCTTGGTAATCCATTTTTTTTTATTTTCATAAACGTTTGCTATAATTTTCAACCCGATGGGTACTGTCAGTACCAACTGTTACGAACCAGTCATAAAAGGCGGCCGTCACATGTTCAAGGTTGACCTGACTTCTGGCAAGTATACGCACTTATATATATATATTCTTGTTTTCTTCAAAAAAAAAAATTTTAAAATACGTTTGCGTACACAAGATTCTACACCATGTTTATTTTCTTTCAGATGGCCAAGCCGTCCCGGAAACCAAACACTTACGTAGAAACGAACACTTATCAATTGTAACTATATATATATATTGTACTTTAAATTTTTATGCAGACAGTGGAGCAATTCTTTAGGTGTGGTTGATTTTCATCGTTTTTGTTTTGTTCTAAATTAGATTCTTCTTTAATTTTACTTGAGGGCGACTCGAGAGGCAGGTGAGTAAACACCTGATTGCCGGACAGAGCATGGAAACATCGTACCTCACCAACATGGTGTTGGGTAGCCCGCTCGCGGTATTTCCTCAGATATTCCTACTTTATTTTTTTGCCCTCTTACTTTTCAAGCTCCAGTCACTGTTAGAAGATCAAGTTCACCAAGTAATTCTGAACTAAGCTACAGCTACAAAACGGAGATGATTTTGTTTGGTATGTTGATCGAACCAACGTTCCTACGGAAGTCGCTTCTAGGAGGGAGCTAATGTAGCAAAATAGCTTGACTAGTTAAAAGATCACTTCAAAACTTAAGCATACGCCAAAACAATTAGGCTCCACTATTCATTTACTTCCTTATTTTGCATAGGGATTATATTTCCTATTAGCCTATATTGAACGTTGAGAGTTATGTGTTTGTTTGAACGACTAGAACCGCGCTCCACTGTCTCCTGCCCACGCTATCGAATAAAGACCTATTCCCATAATACTCTGGATTCTTGTGTCACTAAAACAGGATATACCTAGGCGTTAAAGTGTCTTCGTAGTAGTCGGTGGCACTACGGGGAAAATCTCCGGCCATTTGAGAAAGCATCCACCGCGACCAAGTAGGTAACTTCGTCGACTGGGCCGGCAAAGTCGATATGTATTCGTGACCACGGGTACTCAGGCTGTGGCCAGGCTAATGGTGGTGCTCTAGAGTTGAACTTTGCTGCCTGCTGACATTGTGTGCACCTGCCCACCAAGTCGACAATGTGTTGGTCCATCAGCGGCCAGTATGCAAAACTGCGGGCTATGGACTTCATTCGTCTTGTTCCAGGGTGACCAGTATGAAACTGTTTTAGGACTCTTGATCGTAGGGACTTCGGCACAACTACCCTTTCTCCAAACATTAGACAATCATCCACGATGCATAATGAATCTCGACGGTGGTAAAGCTGCTTCATATCACCCTCGAAACCGATGTGCGGCCACCCTTTCATAACATATTTCATAGCTTTCTGATCAGTGCATCGTTCTTGGAGGCCATTTGAATGTCTGACACCGATACTGGCAACGCACGGACTGCGTTCGTTAAGTAGGATGCTGCGTAGTCTTCTTTGGATAGTGAGGCAATGACTGTGTCGTCTTCCACAATAGAGTTCTCGCTGATTAGTCGAGACAAGGCGTCTGCTTGACCGAAATTCTGAGTGCGCCTGTACTGAATATCAAAATCATAGCCCAACAAGATTAGGGCCCAGCGTTGCAGACGATTTGCTGAATGAAGTGGGATACCGGACTTCGGACCGAAAATTGTGAGCAGAGGCTTGTGATCCGTCAGCAGTGTAAATCGCCGTCCATACAAAAATTTGTGGAAACGTCTTACAGCAAAAACGAGGGCGAGCGCTTCCTTTTCTATCTGACTATATTTTCTTTCCGTTTGAGTTAGTGCACGGGTAGCATGCATTATTGCTTTTTCCCCTCCATTAGGAAATACGTGGGATATAACTGCGCCTATCCCTCGACTTGAAGCGTCGGCCGCTACGATGATTGGTAATTTTGGATCGTAGTGCGTCAGCAGTATGTTAGAGCTCAGTACAGACTTCAGGTTGTGAAAGGCTAAATCGCATTCCTTGGTCCAAATCCAAGGTATGTTCTTTCCAAGCAGATGGTTAGTGGGTGACGTATCTGATGTATGATGGAACAAAAATCTGAGTAGTAATTGATCATTCCAAGGAAGGATCTGAGTGAAGGGACATTTGTAGGTGCTGGCATTTGTTGAATAGTACGAATGTTTTCTGGGTCTGGTCGGCGTCCTCTTTCATCAAAAATGAATCCTAAGTATTTTACTGACCTCAGGAAAAATTGACATTTTTCACGGCGGAGCCTGAACCCATTCTCACAGATGCGTTGTAGCACTGTTATCGAACATTCGAACTCTAATCAACTGGAGATATCATCCGGTCCGTTACAATAAGCTTTCTCTGAGATAGATGCTCTCTTGACTTACAGATTTCATCTGGCCCTAATAAGTTAAGCACTTTCATATTTTGGTAATCCTTTTTTTTATTTTTCATAAAACGTTTGCTATATTTCAAACCGATGGGTACTGTCAGTACCAACTTTACGAAACCAGTCATAAAAAGGCGGCCGTCACATGTTTCCAAGTGTGACCGACTTCTGGCAAGATAGCACTTATATAATATATAGTCTGGTTTTCTTCAACAAAAAAAATTTAAAATAAGTGCGTACACAAGATTCACACAAGGGTTATTTCTTTCATGATGGCCAAGCGTCCGGAACACCAAAAACACTTACGTAGAAACGAAACACTTATCAATGTAATAGAATAGACATTGTATTTAAATTTTTATGCAACAGTGGAGCAATTCTGAGGTGTGGTGATTTTCATCGTTTTTGTTTTGTTCTAAATAGATTCTTCTTAATTTTACTTGAGGGGCGATCGAGAGGCAGGGTGAGTAAAACATGGTCCTGATGCCGGACAGGCAGCATGGAAACCATCGTACCTCACCAACAGGGTGTTGGGTAGGCCGACTCGCGGTATTTCATCAGAATTCCTACTTTATTTTTTTTTTTTGCCCTATTCTTTTCAAGCTCCAGTACTTGTTAGAGCAAGTTCACCAAGTAATTATGAACTAAGTACCGCTACAAAACGGAGATGATTTTGTTTGGTATGGTGATCAAACCAACGTTCCTACGGAAGTCGCTTCTGGAGGGAGCTAAGGTGCAAAATAGCTTGACTAGTTAAAAAGATCACTTCAAAACTTAAAGCATAGTCCAAGAACCATTAGGCTCCATAGTTCATTTACTCATTATTTTGCATAGGGATTTATTTCTATTAGCCATATGAACGTTGAGGAGTATGTGTGTTGAACGACTAGAACCGCGCTCCACTGTTCATGCCACACGCTATCGAATAAAGACCTATTCCTCATCTCGGATTCTTGTGTCACTAAAAAAAACAGGATAGAACTAGGCGTAAAGTGTCTTCGTAGTAGTCCGGTGGCACTCGGGGAAAATCTACGGCCATTTGAGAAAGCCATCCACCGCGACCAGTAGGTAACTTCGTTTTTCGCGGGCGGCAAGTCGATAGTATTTAGTGACCAGGGTACCTCCGCTGTGGCCAGGCTAATGGTGGTGCTCTAGAGTTGAACTTTGCTGCCTGCTGACATGTGTGCACCTGACCACCAAGTCGACAATGTGTTTGGTCCATCAGCGGCCCCAGTATGCAAAACTGAGGGCTATGGACTTCCTTCGTTCTTGTTCCGGGGTGACAGTATGAAACTGTTTTAGGACTCTGATGTTAAGGGACCTTCGGAACAACTACCTTTCTCCAAACATTAGACAATCATCCCACGAGGGCATAATGAAATTCTCCGACGGTGGTTTAAAGCTGATTCATCCACCCTCGAAAACCGATGTGCGGCCACCCTTTTCATAACATATTTCATAGCTTTCTGATCAGTGAATCGTTCTTGGAGGCCATGTGAATGTTGGACACGATACTGGAACGCACGGACTGGCGTTCGTTTACGTAGGATGCTGCGTAGTCTCTTGGATCGTGAGGCAATGACTGTGTTGTCTTCAACAATAGAGTGCTCGTGATTAGTCGAGACCACGGCGGTTGCTTACCGAAATTCTGGAGTGCGCCTGTAATTGAATATCAAAAATCATAGACAACAAGAATTGGGGTTTCCCAGCGTTGCAGACGATTTATGAATGAAGTATGGGACTACCGGGATTCGGACCGAAAAATTGAGCAGAGGCTTGTGAATCCGTCAGCAGTGTCCTCGCAGTCCATACAAAAATTGTGGAAACGTCTGACAGCAAAAAACGAGGGCGAGGGCGCTTCCTTTTTCTATTGACTATATTTCTTTCCGTGAGTTAGTGCACGGGTAGCATGCATTATGCTTTTTCCCCCTCCATAGGAAATACGTGGGAATAACTGAGACATCCACGACTTGAAGCGTGGCGCACGTGATGGTAATTTGGATCGTAGTGCGTCGCAGTGAGTGTTAGTGTCAGTACAGACTTCAGGATTTTTGTTGAAAGGCTAATCGCATTCCTTGTCCAAATCCAAAAAGGTATGTTCTCTTCCAAGCAATGGTTTGTGGGTGAAGTATCTGTGTAATGATGGAACAAAAAATCTGAGTAGTAATTGATCATTCCAAGGAAGGAGCTGAGTGAAGGGACATTGTAGGTGCTGAGCATTTGTGCGAATAGTACGAATGTTTCTGGGTTGTCGGCGTCTCCTCTTTTCATCAAAAATGAATCCTAAGTATTTTACTGACCTCAGGAAACATGACATTTTTCACGGCGGAGCCGAAACCCATTCTCAAAGATGCGTTGCTAGTGTAGCACTGTTATCGTACGTCATGAAGCTCTTCTGGCGAAGTAGCGACAATCAAGATATCATCTGATAAGCAGCAACCCCCGAGATGCCAGCTAAAATAGTATCCATTAGTGCTGAACAAGGAGACGGGCGCTGTCTTGAAGCCCAAATGGCAAAACGACGGTTTGTATGAAACATCCACGATGACGTAGTAATTGTCAGTACTCTCTGCACTCGTCCGGCCACTTCCACTTGTAGATAAGCATACGGCAACGGTTAACTTTTCGAAAAAATTTAACCGCCGTTTTTTAGCATAGTAAAAAGTCTGCCGGAAATGGTAGTGGATGGATATGTGTTGTCAAGGGCTGCGTTAAGGCCTGTGGAAAAATCTGCGCATATGAGTATTGTGCCGTTAGCCCTTCTTGATAACCACCAATCGGTGGCGCCCAAGCAGAGTCGGAAACAGGCTTGAACCTGCTGCTGTAGGCGATTTGAATTTTTCATCGGACTTTGGAAATGCTGCATAGGGACGGTCGCTTAGGAAGAAAAACGGTTTAGCCCCTTGCTGTAGTTTTAGAAGTAGCTTCATCTGTTAGAGCAACAACCCAATCCAGGGTGAAAGATAGAGGAAAATTCTGCCAATATCTTCGACGTGTAGTTCTATGGCTCTGGGGTTTGATGTACCAGTGGCATACAGTGCTTAATGGGACGTGGCCTAAAGCGCAGTTTGGTCAACCATCTAATCAGAAATTAAATCAGTTTCGTAAAACATACATACCCCAGTGAAAGTTATATCCCGAAAGGATAAACACACTTTAACTGTCCCAACATGCGCCAAATAATTACCACATGCGGTGTACGCCGGCCCTTCTGTGTAGTGGCTCCATGCATGGCTGCCATTTATCCAAAATTCTGGATATAATCTTAATATCTGAAGCAGTGTTACTGCAATCTAACATATAACCATTACTATTTAGAGTTAAATAATTTCTCTTACCGGGGGTGGGGTAAGCTATGAAATGATGCAAGAAAACTCAGTGGAATTTTTGCTAGGTCGTGGAAGCAGGTTCTTAACGTTTTTGTACCCGATGACGGCTGCTGCACGCTTCTGGCAGTTTGAATATTACCATCTTATGACGCTGGAGTTACAGGTTCTGCAACGATGGAGCTGTATGGGCAGAATAGTAACAAAAATGCCATGATCCACAATGCCAGCTGGTTGTTGGGGGCATCGTTTTCGATGACAGAGCTAATTGAAGGGTGATGAGGCGGGAGCAACAACTGAAAGGAGTGTATTTATTTGACGACTGACGTCGTACCGTGTGGGACTTCAGCGTTGTATTACCACCAGACCGGGACCAAGAAGTATCACGCTGGCTGTGATCAAACGTTGATATCATTAGCGATGTCAGACAGCGTTAATTTAGGATCTTGATCAAGTCGACATAGCAGCGTGTTTATATCGCTAAAACTTTGCGTTGTAGACTGAAATAAGGAATAAGGGCTTTGAAACTGATTTCTGAAGCGATTTAAGACGAAAACGTTACATTCGCGATTTCGATGCCAACGTGAGGAAGGGAGCACTGTCTTCGTCATAATTAACTGAGGGGGCATCGGTAACGAGTATTGAATAGGGAGGAATGTCTACAAAACTGATGACTCCGTGATGGACAGTTTCAGCAAATGAGCGGTCACGTGGGTTCGCGGCAGGATCAAAATGGCAGGATTTGTCTAACTCCACTTGGAAACAACTTGCGAAGAGAGTAGGCAGCCGGACCTTTCCAAGCATCTCTTGCGTTTGCAAATCAAATTTACACAGGATCTTCATCGCGCCGAAACCAACAGTTTATCAAAAGTAATGTTTGAATCAGGATCATGGAAATCAGCAATGCTGCTTGCAACGCCACCGACTGAAGGTGATTCGTGGTAGTGGATGTGCTAGGGGAGGAAGTAGATGAAATTTCGCTACCGCAAGCATTGAATCAGCTTTAGCTGTCTGCTTCCATTAATAAGTCTATTTTTGATGGAGTCCATTTTTTGACCACCAGCCCCGCGCCACCTGTGGGTTTCTCGTGAATAAAATCGCAACTCGTTACCTGCTAACGAACGTAATGACCAGTAACACAGCAACAAGGAAGCTAAGTATTTGCAGGAGGGGCGCACCAGCCCAGCTAAACAGAGAGAGAAGTCCAAAAGTCAAGAAGAAGCGTTTAATTCCACAGGCAGCCAGAAACGAACGAACATCACACATCTATGCGTATCATATACAAAAAAAAAGAGCGTCGTTTGAAATGTTACAAATAGGTCACTAAAATAAACAAACGGAACCAATAAGTAGCGTATCACGTAAGTGGGTAACACGAACATGAAGGTGAAAAGGGGAATTTCTGTCGCGAAAAATAAGAATTTAAAATTTTACACAAAAAATCACAAAAATAACCGTTAAACTAAGAGAATCTGGGATCTACATCCCCAACAAAAACATTAATAACCACAGAACAGTAGAGCATATAAGCGAACAATGTCTTTAAATAGATCTCTCCAGCTACCTACTGGCGCATAGATATTAAATATGCCGATGCATTGCATATAACTGCATATGAAGTCATATGCAAATTCATAATAGCTAAAGCTCAGCAAAGGCAATTTATGACCTATCATTTCATTCCTGAATATTTACACGGAATTACAACCCCTTACTAGTATCGAGTTAATTGTTCAACTTTAAGTTTTGTTGTAATCGCCAAATTTTTTTTCATTAAAATCGAGATTTATGCAATATAATTTCTTGGTACCCAGAAGTTCTTAATACTAATATTCTGTAAACGTATGAAGGCTGTTGTACCGTTTTTTTGCTTAAATCTAATTAAACGAGGAAAATTCTATAACATTCATTTTTCAATAGATGGTAGTACTTACTTGGGGCGCAGTCTTTCGCTCTGTATTACCTACTGTTTATATGGGGCTACTTATACATATCCCACTCTAACTGCCATAACGATACACTAATGTGTCTGGAATATGCGGAAAAAAAACTAGGGTCCAGCCAAAAAATAAGGTGGCATTTTGCAATTTATCCGTCGATTGTTGGTTTGAGCTGTGTTATAAGCTCAAGTATCTGGTTGAAATTCGTAAGGATAGTCCCGATCAGCTGTTGGAGACATTCTTACTTACCATGTTTAAAATCAGTCAGTTGCGCATATTTCATTCACTCTTACTCTAAATTTCAGTTTAATTTGCTCCTATATCCTTGTAAATTCGCTGTTGTTTGGACCACATTGCGAAACTCATCTTCATTTTGTTTCATCATACGAATGTGGTATTGCAACAATCAGTTTAATGTACATACGTCCCGGGTCTACGTTACGTATGACTGATTGATTACCATTATTCCAACCCCTAACATATATGTATAAATTTGTAGTTAACTTTGAGTAATAATCTGTTATTTAAAAGCTGGACACAACATTAATTGTTTACCAGCAATCTATTCTGATTGTAGCCTGAAGAGTAACTGATGCGATAATGTATTCGTTAGCATCTAGATATATTTACATACTATTAGATAGTTTACTACCGTGTAGAAAGGTTTTTTTCTCAAGTTTTCAGTAATGTTTGCATCG
>JALJAT010000399.1:0-17126 GCA_034768735.1 Schistosoma mekongi | reverse complement strand
ATGACAGAGGACTGATAAAAAAAGGTTCCTGGGGCAATAAAATTATGAATCCTTGCACAAGTAATTAAAAAGGTGAATGCGTATGTGGTTTGGAACAATGTGAAGATATGCAGTATTAACTATAAATCCGTGGATATATGGTATGTTGTAAACGTAATTTATATATTTTAATACTGTTCGTACAGAGCTTGGACTTTGTTTGTATGTAATATTATTTATTTTAAAGTAGTTAAGAAGGTTACACAAACCTTCTTAACTAGCAGATGTACGTAAGGCAGTGTCTTGAACGCCACTAACGACATGCTGCAGCGAATATGTTTAAATAGTTTATTCTATATTGTCGCATATCTCACTTTGACAAAGATTTGGCGTAGCTGCGTGCAACATTGCTGGGTATTATTAGTATTTTCCATATTGTACAGGTAGTGTGGAGAGATGTGGTAAGTCCGTAGTGATGTCTAGAAGAGGCGCAATTAATAAGACTATACATGACGGTGAGGTTTAATTTTAACCGTCGGAACCAGAGGGGTTCTAGCCTTAATCTATCGGATTGTTATCATACTTTTGTGTGCCACAGGTCGCCTTGTGAGCTCTAAGTGAAAGCCCTTTGTAATTCTCTCAACAATTTTGTAAAATTGCACCATTCATTTGAAATCCGCCTAAAACATAAACAATGACCAGGGTTATTCAACAGGGAAAACCTCTCGTAGCGATAGGTGAATGTGACTTTTTAATATAAGCGCTATCTGAGTATTCTACATCATTTCCAAACTGTACTGAACACCCTAACCCACCAATTTATGTTGTCCACCTCTACGATGACCAACATTTTGTTATTGCACTAACTACTTTCAAAGTATTGATAAGTTCTTGTAAAAGCAACTCGAATAATGTTTATGTATGATTTTGGTATTTCCAGATGCAAACGTGGTTAGATACAACGTAGAAATGGGTAAGTTTATGGCACTAATATGCAACACATTAAGATATATTGTACATTAAACGATTGATTAATGACAAATGTCGGGTTGGTTTAAATCATATTACAAGTGTAGTCGATCGATGCTCGCTAGCATAGCACATTGTGGTGCAGCTGATGTAGATAGGAATGTTGGCTGTTATGTGATTCTATTATATATCTCACCACTATCTAAGATAACGCAGATATAATAACAAATCAGGGCAGAGTCTTCTTCCTGATTCTGTAATATCAACGATCACCAATAAGTCAACTAGATCTCACATGCTGAAGTGAACCACAATCTGTACAATAAAACAGGGCAAGTGAATAAAACACATGATGTTAGTGTGCATCAAGTAGACTGTAGATATGATTGGAATATCAAAGATGACGTTGTCTAGGTAGAAAATGATTGTATTTCTCGGATATTAAAATACTCGCAACACTGTTGCAGAAAGTGAATCCTGAATCACTTCTCATCCCCAATGACACCCTTCTAAAAGCACAAACAACAGTGACAAATGAAGTCAGCAAACGCAGTATGAACGAATATTTTATTTATTCTAATTGTTTTACAATATTCTGTTTCAGAGGAACCATCGGTTCTTTTTAGTAAGTTACTAAGTAAATGTATTTTCGACAAACTATTGTTTCACCATGTTTTTATTATCGATTGTCATTTATACGAAAAAGAATTCCATGAATATTCAAATTGTTGAAGAATATGTTCCGACCTAAGTGTTACTACCAACTATACAATATTATATAGTAACTAGTTGTGAAACATGATATAAAAGCCCACCTAACAGACCACATTTACATTACAAAGTATTGAGGATAATGCATCGTTGAGAAGATTCAATAGCTCGAAACGGGTTATAAGTGTTATGAATTGCGTGAGATCATTCATACATTTTTGTACAAATTGTTAAGGATTTAATACGATTTTTACTACTTGTCTATAAAGGTTACCGTGAAATAGATCCAACGTACATAGAACACTATGTCCTGTGAAACGATCACTAAATGGTTTGAATGTACATATCATTTTGTCGATTACATTGACAGATTTTTGTATGAAAGTGCACCCACATAGCATCTGGTTAATATGCAATATTTGCTTCCCATTTTATGTTGGGCAAACATGTGTACAAGACCATCTTGTCTAGCTGATTACTACAAAATACATCTTGCAGAGTCGTGATGTAGAAAATGACTGGGTAGCATCAGTTATTTTATCATGTTAGGCTTTGCACATGATACCACCTATCTCATTGTTGTGGGTAGATCTGATATCTAGATATAGTGTAACGTCAGTGAATACGCATTAAAGTTTGGCCGTGTAGTAATAGTTAATATACAAGGAGAATGAAATATAAACGTCAGATTTTTCAAGCCATTTGGATTTACAGAATTTGTTAGTTAACTATTTAAACCACTATTGAAATCCCGATTAATTTGATTTACGAATGTTATTTAATCTACATCCGTTTTTGAATATTGCGTAGATTATGAAGATTACATATGTGAGTGGTTGTATATCTTAAAACGCATAAACGTAGTTTAGTCGTGTTGGGCATGTAGTGGAGAACGACGAGTGTTTTAATGTGTGTGTGTGCTTGTGGATTCCAGTGCGTAGTGAAGTTCTTGTAAATTCAGCCTCATTTGTTGTGCATAATTTCAAAATGAATAGATTACTGACAGTTCATGCTTTAGCACATTATCACTG
The DNA here is from genome assembly GCA_034768735.1 of Schistosoma mekongi. NCBI lineage: Eukaryota > Metazoa > Platyhelminthes > Trematoda > Strigeidida > Schistosomatidae > Schistosoma > Schistosoma mekongi. Next base: position 14,436 of record JALJAT010000399.1, on the reverse strand, counting down.
TTGTTTGTCACAGATGACGAATATGAATTCTGTAAGTGATTACATTATAATGAGACGTATAGTGGAAGTTTCCTTGTTGAAACTATTTGTATTAAATTAATGCCACATCGTATTAACTCATTCACGTCATTCAACTATCAGTGTGTATACGATGCATCCTTCAGATAAAGTATCAGCAGTTATTCAACGTCTGAGTAATCAGAGGTTTACTATTTAGCGGAACCACATCGATATCATGAGCTCATTGTATCTGAGTTTTGCTGTTCAAGCATATTTTATCATGTCCATCCCAAAATGTCAATTACAGTAAACTACTTGATCATACTAACAGTGAATTATTGCGATCATTGTGGAAGGCACAAGCATAGATAATTAAAAATCAATAACTCTTTATACAAGCAATGTAGCATTAAGCTAAGGAAAAATATTGAAAATGTGATTGGTCGGTACTGCGAGCTAGATCACACGATCCTATTTTGAAGCTCATTTTATGCATCATTTCACTCATGTGCACATGTGATCAAAATGTTCCAACTGTTCTTTTTTGAAACGAAACAGTTACATTTTTCCTTGGATATGGTGAGTTGTTGTGTGTTTTTTAGGGTCTACTCAAAATAGCTTGATCTCTTAGTCAATGACATGAAGCAATATTTAGTAGTTTCGCCTTTCATGTGTCCTATGTTCTTATATGTGGAGATGATAATTAAGCTTTTATTAATAAATATTGAGTGTCGGTTCGAACCAACGTTTACGAAGGCATTGAACTATGTAACAGCAGTCTCTAATGGAAATAGGAAATAGCATATACATCAACATCATATTCAAAGTGATAATACGTTTTCGTATCGAATGAGACAAATTCTCAACGAATTGAATGAATCGAGATTGATTTGTAAAACACTTCCTATGATTCACTAAAGGAATATGAGTAGATTTCATCAATGAAATATTTTTACGTGACGACACATACGAATGCTAATCCATATTGAAATATCGTGAGATATTAGTTAGTGAATTAGTTGACTCACGTTATGAATAAAATGTCAGCAAGATTTGACGATGTTATCTTTACAAGCTGATGATTTTAGATTATAGTCATGAAACAATCAAGTTAAATACTTAGGTGTTCGTCTGACACTCTGAGTGTAAACGAGGATCTGGGTCGTTTCACTAGTGAGAGATCTGATTAGAAGTGTTACAAACTGTAATATTTTTACTCTAAATGAAAATTCAATCAAATATGTTGGTACACACCTTTCAAATGAAGCACTTAATAATGAGTTTATTAGAGTATAACAACAATAATAGTAGTTTATTCTTAGGTAGGAATTTGTACATGAGGGCATACCAGTTTACAGGCATGATCAAAATGGTATTATGACGCCAATTGAAGTGCCTAATGTAGTAACTAGATTAATAGATATGCGTACATCTTATTCAATTTTAGTTACACCTGAGACTAATGTAACAGAAGCAACCAGTAAGTTTATTGAATTTATAAAGCGCCAGTTAATCTTTAAACTTGATTAGATTGTAGTGTTCGGTGATTGATATATAATATAATCCACGGTGTGACAGTAACCTATTGATGTTTCAGTGTATGGATAAGTTGGTGTCGAGTGTTGTCTAGTTCTTTTAAATCCATCTCTGCTGAATGCTGTTAAACAACACATCAGTATAGGAATTTTCGTGACAATATCACTAATCAATTGAGTAGAATAAGTAGTGATTTGTGGAATAAGTGTTAGGCAGTTTGTTTTCCAATTTAAGTTGAAAAATGAAAACTGGGAACAGTGTGAATTTCAAATCATTTGTTAAGAAGCAAGAATTGATAAGGCGAATTCTGTGCTTAATCTTGTTCGGTGACTATGGACTTCAGATTATTGTCATACACTCAATGTTCAATAATTGAATATAAACCTAAAATGTTTACTGCAACACCATGAGTTATGAATGGAATTTAATTATTCGATACTGTGTATGTATTATGATGTTCATACGATGGAATGTGAGCTTACATGTTCTTAACTATTCGGAATTTTTCTAAAATAATAATAAGCATTAGTGAAAATCACCATTGTAATTCATGCATAATTGTGTGCATGGGACGAGTCTTGTTGGATTAAAACTGTTGCGCAACCATATTGGACAAATTAATTGACATTTTACAATTTTGTCATTTGTAGGTTTGCAATGAGTCTATTTGTGCAGATTTATAGTGGCTAGTTTAGATTAGTGAATGTAAATGAAACATTTGTTTAAATATATTTTTTAATCGTAGACACAATGTCTTATGCTTCTTGATGAATTTGTGTGCGGTTGGCAGATGTGTGGTTTTTGATAGATTTCATTAACTGTCATTTATTTAACTAAAAGTAGAGAGAAAACAAGTTAAGCATTTGTTGTGTACTTACCTTATGCATGAGAATGCAGTACAATGCACATCTACATATTATCTTCCACACATTGAAGTTATTTAAGAGTGTAACGTTTACTGTAGATTCATGTAGATTTTGTGACGGGTGAATGATAATCATGAATACTGCAATTAAATCATCCACCTCTCAGAATTCCATTTAATTAATACCATCCTTCTGGGTTACAAATACTCTAAACGAATACAATGCTGATATGCTGTTTTGGGTACCAGAGAATATTTTGAAGAAGACCGTTGAACATTTGGAGTATGATGCAGATATTCTCACTTGACCGTCCGGCAATACTAGTTCATATAAATTGCATTTTAAGACAACAATTTCACACGAAGTGAGCAAGATTTCAATAAGAAATAATCACAAGAGATGCTTAATGAAGAAAATTGTACAAAATATTGGCGAAATGTGGGAGCAAACTAGGTTAACTTGTAGTCAACGCAAAATTCTGTTATATATTATGCGTATATAAACAGTCCAAATTAAATTGAAATGAACTTGTGGCGTTTGGCACGAAATGGACTGGGTTCGAATCCCGGTATGAGCATCAATATTGGGATGCTAGTAGGTCCAGCCGACGAGTAATGAAAATGACTAAACGAGCGTCTTTCGTTGCGCTTGCCAGTCACAATTCAACCTAAATAGTTTGGATTTGCTATTAAAATATTCAATATCAGTTAATACAACTATGTCAATGAAGTTAAGTGTTCTTGTTAATAAACTTTACTTTCATTGGCATAAGGTGTAGTCAGTATGTTGAGAACGGAATGCACTAATATAATTAAATAATCTGTAAATAATGCATTAAGTGAAATATAAGACTACGTAAGTTATAACCGTATGTAGATTTTGATGGAATATGATGAAGAAGAGAAGAATAATTGATATTACATTATCGAAAAAAAAAAAAAAAAAAAAAAAAAAAAAAAAAAAAAAAAAAAAAAAAAAAAAAAAAAAAAAAAAAAAAAAAAAAAAAAAAAAAAAAAAAAAAAAAAAAAAAAAAAAAAAAAAAAAAAAAAAAAAAAAAAAAAAAAAAAAAAAAAAAAAAAAAAAAAAAAAAAAAAAAAAAAAAAAAAAAAAAAAAAAAAAAAAAAAAAAAAAAAAAAAAAAAAAAAAAAAAAAAAAAAAAAAAAAAAAAAAAAAAAAAAAAAAAAAAAAAAAAAAAAAAAAAAAAAAAAAAAAAAAAAAAAAAAAAAAAAAAAAAAAAAAAAAAAAAAAAAAAAAAAAAAAAAAAAAAAAAAAAAAAAAAAAAAAAAAAAAAAAAAAAAAAAAAAAAAAAAAAAAAAAAAAAAAAAAAAAAAAAAAAAAAAAAAAAAAAAAAAAAAAAAAAAAAAAAAAAAAAAAAAAAAAAAAAAAAAAAAAAAAAAAAAAAAAAAAAAAAAGAAAGAGAAAGAAGAGTCGATATAGAAATAAGGAACAGATTTGAAACTAGAGAAAAATGATGAAGAATACCGCAAGCACAAAGAAAAACTAGCAAATACACAAAGATCCAGAATCAAAAAGGATCAGTCAGACAAAAAATACGACGCCCTTGCTCCCAAATCGCCTCACACATTCCGCTAACGGCAAACATGAAAAAAAGAAAATTAAACCCCGAGAGACAAAACGCTCCACGGAGGAGCGAACAACTTGAAGCGCCGCCTTACTAATCTGTAGCTCGACCCATTGATAAGAGAAGGAGGCCACGATGAGAAAGGATTCGAAACTTCGATACTATAGGCATATTCAGTGTAAAGACTTAAAAGAACACATCACATGGCACGAGAAGAATGAAAAAGAGAATTCGAAGAGAACCCACCATGATGCCACCACCGCTAGGTCAGCATTAGCCCAGCAATAAACTAAGATAAGTACTCGATTTATAAATCTAAGAAAGAATTTAAGAAAGACGTGGGGGCACAGAAAGACTGCGAGGAATCAGCGAAGATTAGATCAAGCAACGCAAGTAAAATTTGCACAATAAGGAGACAGAAAAATTTATAAGAAACGATACGCATGATACAATGAAAATCAAAATGCTTAGAGAATTTTAAGAGAACGAGAAGCAATAATAAATTTACGAAGGAACATTAAAAAAGATAAAAGATAATGATGTCAGAAAAAGGAGAAGATTTAGAAAAGAAAGAAAGGACACTTTCAAAAGAGAAATAAAGATGAGAAAACATGAGGCAAATGAGGAAAGAGCTTACCAAACTTGCAGCTAAATCAAGCCAGCACTCCCAGGACGACAAAACAAGGAAGAAGACAAGACCACATGCATATTAGCACTCGCCTCATCAGGATAAAAAACTTCGCACCTAACAGCGCGCGATAGTAGGAACATTAATAAATTCAGAATCACGATTAATGATCTGCATTGCTCAGGCTCACAGCATAAAAGAAAAAGCCATTTTCACGAAGGCGCGCACGAGGCAGACCCAGGGGATTTCGAAATTGGAGAAGAGACCAATTGCAGCAGAAAGACAATGAACACAAGCTCGCCCCGCGCGAGCACAATGCGAAAAGGCCGACCTGACTCGGCCCACTTGCACAAGCCCACCACCTCGGCCTCACACATCCCACGATATCTTCGCCTAGCCCAGATCTGCCTTACGCAACGCCGACACTACGAGATCCGATGACGGAATAGAAAGAAGCCATATTGATGAAAATAAGCTGAAAACCAGATTTTCACGCCCATTAATCTTCCTCCTACGAACAAACCTACGAATATCCTAACAGCGACGCAGCGACGCCCACCTCACCCCGCCACTTCTTGACGCATGACCGCGACCTTTTCCACGCCGCGATTTGCCACTCCCCCCGCCCCCTCTCTCTCTTTCGGATGCTCAGCCCTTGCCCCGCTAGCTATTCGCGCCCCGCGCCCGGGCAGGCCCCGCCACCGGCCCCCCCCGCCCGGAGAGCGATCTCCTCCCCCGATCCCTGCTTTCGCCCTCCACAGCAAACAGAACACGACCCGAAGGACCGATCAGCTATCAGCGCGCGCAGACACCCGCCAAATGACTTGCTACTCGCAGCACCCGCGACACCTTGACCACAATAGCCAGACAGGCCCGCCGCACCGCTGCACCAGACCTCCAGCCCTCCTGCCACGCGCCCCTGGCCTCCCCTGCAGCGCCGCACAGGCTCCCTGCCAAGCCTCTCCGCCCCACCACGCGCCCGATGCGGCGGCCTGCGCCTTCACTGCCTTTCTTCTGGTGCCGACAGCCATTGCTCCGCCCCGCGCACCTATGCGGCGCGGCGCCCAGAGCCTTGACCGAGCCTTCCGGAAGCCCTCTCTCGCCCGCCGCCGCCGCATGCTTGCCGCCGCGCCTCCCTGACCTTCCGCCCCGCCCCGCATCGCGCGCGCCTCTCCCCCCCGCCAGCTCCCCTCCGCTCGCCGCCTTGCCCGCTCGTCCCCCGGCCTTCACGCCCTCCGCCCGGACGACACCCGAACCGCTTGCGCTATAGCCGCGCCTTCCGCCGCCGCTGGCTTCCATCCTGCCTTGCTACACCCCAGGCCCACCATCTCCTGCCACACTCGCTCAGCCCGCCTCTTGCCTTCCGGCCCTCCCACCTCCCGCTTCCGCCTTTCCCCTGAGCTCCACGCCCCGGCTTGCGCTTGCCTTTGCTGCTTCTCCGCGCGCCGCCCCCCCTTCACCCGGCCCCCACCGACTCCCCGCGGCCAGGCCGTGCACTCGCGCGACCCGCGCCACGCCCGCGCCGCCACGGCCTCCCCTCGCGACACCCACCCGCGCGCCACCCAGGCGCCTCTCCCGCGGCTCGCGCCCACACCAGCTGCCGTAGCGCACCCCTCTCCGCCCGCCTGGCCCGCCCCTTTGCCCGCACCGTGCTGCGCTTCGCCCGACCCCCCCTTAAGTGAAATATTAAGACTACGTAAGTTATAACCGTAGGGTAGATTTGGAGACGATAGCCACAGAAACAGATAAAATTCAACTATATCCACTATACGGATTGCAACATTAGAGAAGTATTAAGCCAGTGTTTTGACACTGGAAACTCGATTGAAATTGAAGGATAAAGCAGACAATTATATTTAACGAAGGACCATTGCGTAGAAATATATCGTTCAGTTTTCAGTGGCAAATGGATATTTAGTCAATCTGTTTAATATTTTCTATAGTGAATATTATATCCCCGATTTCGCATGATATTGACGTATTGAGTGCGTTGCAAACTATGCGGTATTCAGCAGCAAGTAGAAGTGGCGAGGTGCTCACTGAATAGATAGGCAACACGGCAGGAGTTATTATAAATTTATTGCCAAAATCAAAGAGGTTTACCCCCTTTGTCAAACACCTACTGGTTTTGTCGCGGAAGGTTTTATAAAAGTCTTCATTGCAATGAAGAAGGAAAACTATTTCATCATATAAAATATAAGCAGGTGTTGTTGTCAATACTCGTCCTATCATTTTTCCCTATTATTAAAACACCGAATATTAGATTAGTGTTTACTAGGCACAGACACAAGAAAATGATCATCATCAGTCTGTATATGCACACACATTATATGTATAAAACATTGAAATATATTTGCGTGTATATATGTGAATTACAAAACACTTAATGAAATGATGTGGTAATTTGTATTACTAAATTATGCCGAACAGTGTTTGAGTGAGTTATACCTAAAATAACTTGTTGAAAGTCTGGAGTATTTGTTTGTAGTAAATCAGTTTAGATGATAATTCAAATACTTGTAACGTCTTCTTCATAGATTCAGTACAAAGACGTAAGCTGATATCTGATTGACTGCTCTGTGAACGACACAAACATTGTGGGTGTTGGGCAAATTGTATTGATGAGTGATGAATCAAAATAAAACAAATGTTTAGTGCTTCTTATGTTGTCTTATAACTTTATGCATTATGATAGATTATAGCTAAAGTTGTCATCAAATTATACGGTCTAACTGAATCCATAATTCAGTATAACTTTCATCTTCATTCATATGGTTACTTACATATAATTCATTGATAATATGATAATTTGATAGGAAATATAATTACATCACTATGTATGCAATTTTCGGTAGTTAACTGTTGACTTAGAAGATTTTCATTTATTCCCCTATTGTATCGTTTATATTCACTATGTAGAAATTAATATATTATGTTGAACAAAATAGCGCATTGCATATTATTAATTACTTATCATCAATAATTATTTCTCATGAGCATGTTCACGTACACATGAGTAACTAAAGTATTAATCAAGTTAATAATTGTTGACATCAAGCACATAGATACAATCGTATGATTTTGACACAACTATGCACAGTACACAAGATGTCTGTTCACTAGACTATCTGTTGAATGATTTGAAGTTGATTGTTCAATAAACAGGACAGTTATTCACAGTGGTTAATCACTTAGTATTTATCATATTTGTATACACGCAACATTAAACCGCATGATAACGTGAATGAATCAATTGAGATATGTATGAAATGTATTGTATTCAACGTAAATCACGTCAAACTTAAATAAGTATTGGGCCTCTAGATCATCCTTCATCATCATTAATCTGTATATACACAGTCTTCCTTTTGATTGTGAACAACTTGAAATTTCCTTAATAATGTGCTAGTTAAATGAAAATGACGACATCTTTGTATGCTAAACGTTTTTAATTGAATTCGAAAAGTCTAGTAATGAAACAACTAAGTCACTGTTAGTGCGGCTGCCTGATATTCAACACTGCTTTCTCGTTAATACATTGGATTGCATGTAACCTCCCATCATATTACGTAGGCACTAAATAATGTGTGTAAAAATTGTATTGATAAAATGTTCGACTTACTTCACAATCTGCCCTGGCATCACCAAAACGAAGTAATATGTCCTCTGTTAGTGACATTCTTCGTGGTTTTGCTATAACATAGCAGCTATCACCACTTGTTGGAGCTGTGGACTGACATAAATTATATCACCGAACTAGAAGAAATGAAGTCTACTCTCGACCAAATCAACAGTATTTTGTCAGACTTAGAGCCTATTTCCTATTTACTGCGTAATAAGGATAATGTAGACGTTAAAATACTTAAGCGGGTAGACACCTTTACTAACTTTATAGCTGACAAAGTTGTGAATAGGCTAAAATCCCACCATAAAGCTATTGTTTATAATATACCTGATAAATTCCCTCGACGTAAAGCAAAGTCAATCATTCTGAAAGCCTGTAATATGTTGCATGTCGCGTGCGATTGTAGAAGATTGAGAAAAGAGGACTGGTAAACCAGTTGTCCAGTCTTGTTCCACTTCACATCAACCTTTGACGCTAGGTGCTTTATTGACTCCGTTGGTAATATTAGATCTATTACTGGATTCAAGCATATGAAGATAGTTGCAGACAGAACGATTTTGCAGCGAAGAACGGCTAATCACACTACTCTGCATAACGATGTAAACAAGCTTGAGCAAAAACATAACTCAAGCTTCCGATCTTATCCAGCCATACCACACCCTTCACTGTGTCCTAGTGTCAACTGTACTCACTCGATTAATTACTCTCCACCCTACAGAAAGATTACCAAATCTATGAGCGGTAAATGTGCCGATTTGGACACGTTGACAACCCAGGCGTCAACAGATAATCCGCCCACTCCCACGGATACTAGAAAATATAGAAATACCAGTAGAACCCTTCAAGATTGCTCTTATTCTAAGAACCTCAGTCTAGATCTACTAGATAGTGAACAACTATCAGAGGCTAGCCAAATTTTAACCAGCCAACATACGGCAATGCATAGTGAGCCAGAAGAACTTGACTGCATGTCTCAATGCTACCCTAAAGTATCAACGCATTTCAAAATCCAAGCCTATAAAAGTATGCAGACTCCGCTCATGACATCAAAGCAGAGAAAGAGCAAGGCTTCTCCTAAGTTACAGGATACCGCACCATCCACTACAAATAATATTTCACATGGAGCCAACCAGAAGCTCTTCGAAAATACCTACAAAACCAGGATGAATAACAAAGCAGCAGAGGTATCCCAGGAAAGTAAACTTCTTGCACTTCGTATCAAATACAGGGGAGACATATTTGTTGCGAACCAACCCCCTATGCAGTGGAGTACTACCAACGACAGCCGTGGTGAATCCAAGTACCATAGTGAATACATCCCTGTTAGGTTTAAAAACAAACTAAGGAAGTTACGAAACAGATTGATTGGTTCAGCATGACTCTCCTGTAATTTCCAGTATTCGTTCAGTATTCACAAATATAACAAACTACAGGAAAACGTGAGAGCTAGAAGCCGTAAAAAATGCATCTGAATTTACCTGACAAAATAGCCTATTTAGCAGCCACCCTCAGAAAGAAACTTTATGCCCAGTCCAGTCTTTCTACTATTCTCAATATCAAAAATAAAATAACTAGTGACCCTATGGCGACCTGCGAAGCGTTTAGTGAATCATTTGCACACTCCTTTACTAGAAACAGTCCATTTATAGGGATGATCAGCAACTTCAACCAGCATAAATTAACTGGCTTGAAGCTTACACTTACTAATGTTAGAAATGATATAAGATCACTAAAACCTTCATTTAATAGTGGAGAGGAAGGAATACCGGTTAATTTGATTAAATATGGTAGCTCAGTCTTCTCAATACTGCTCACAAAAATATCTCATCTCTCCTTAGAAGATGGAGATTTCCCTAGTTCATGGAAAACCACATATATAATCCCTCACTTTAGAAAAGGCATTAGGCTTAGCATTGGAAACTACCGTCCAATTAATCACTCTTCCGTCTTATCTATAGTCATTGAGAAAGTTATAAAGAGGAGATCTACACTCACATAGTTAAGCACAAAATAATATATCTTCCCAGCACGGCTTCATGTCTATGAAATCCTGCATAACTTGCCACCTAGAATACTTTGACTATATAACAACAATAGAGATGACGGAAAATTAATTGTTACCCTATGCTTTGACTTCACTAAGTGTTTGACAAAGTACATCACTCATCTCTCTTACATAAGTTACATGCCTTTGGGATAACGGGCAAATTGCATGATTGGTTAGCTTCGTGTTTGATAGATCGCTTACAATTAGTGAAACTAGGATGATATATCTCACGTCCTCAAATATCCCTAGTGGTGTCTTCCAGGGTTCAGTCATTGGACAAATATTATTTATTATGTATGTTAATGACATATGTCACTGTTTTTAAGAGGGTAAGACCTTTATGTTTACGGACGACCTCCAGGTTGTCTTTACATTCTACCCAGATGAAGGTCAAATGTTAACGACATAATACAGAGAGATGTAAATAAACTAAGCGGAATGGTGTAATAAGTGGTTTCTTCCTCTTAACACACAAAGTCAGGGTACCTATATTCGGAGGATCTAACCCCGGGATCAACCTACACCTTAACGAACATGAAATTTCTTCAGCTAAATAGCATCTGTGATTTAGGAGTAAGGTAGGGGACCAGGTGAGGACCTCCTGGCATTTCGTTTTTCTTATAACACTACTAAAATAAAAGTTACTTGTAGACTTTAAAAGTTTCTTGAATTATCCACCTACATGCAATAGATTGTTTTCCTACCTAGCAGATAGTGCTATTGGATCTCGTCATGTCTATGTATTTCTTAGAGTTGATGCAGTATGCTTTTATTTCCCCATATATGGGAAAATAATGTGTACTTATTTTTATAGGATAATGTAGATCTAATATTTACCATAGTTATCTCTAGTATCAGTCGAAGTTTCTCAGAATAAGAAAGTGAAATAACAAATGAGCTTTAGTTAATGCAGTATGTACACTTTGGGTCTCACTGGAATCCGATGTACGTAATTGGTTATGTGTCCTCTCACCCTGCCGCTTGTTCCTCTTCTTTATCTTTTCAGTTCCCAACTATGTGTCACGTTGAAAATATCACCCAGTATCCACGCTGAGAGAAAATTACATCTTTGTGATCTACTCATGATACCTTAGTGTGGTAGCTCCGATCTCTATCGTTCACCTACTTGGTGCTGTTCACGCAAGGCCAGTTTGTATTTGGCTGCCAAAATTGACTATTTCAACAACGTGTAGTATCTACATCTTCCTTGTGTCGCGTTTCTGATACTCCTTTTCTGGAACAGATTACATGTATTATTAAGTGTTCTCTACTAATCCATCCCTGAACACTCAAGATTGAAAAGTATCTTTCCAGTTGTTGGTTGACGGTTTTTCAAGTTTACATTTAATCTTCCTGCGTATATATTTCGTGTCCTGTAAATGTTATTGTTAGTAAAGCACTCATTTCTGAAAGAATTTGTGTTCCATTGTGTAAGAGTTAAACTTTCTGTATCATGATGACCATGCTGTAAACTGTCGTGAATTCTGTACTAAATTTCAGAATAATAATACTTTGTATAGTAAGCATCTGTGAGTGTTTATTATTTTAAATGGGTCGCTCGAGGGCATTTGGCAGCTCACTCTCCTCTTTCTGCTAAGTCAGCGTTACCTCTTCAATAGAATTTACTTGCTTTAATGCAGTGCCTTAGCTCAACTAACTAGGAGCGTGGTAACCCGTAATGAAACTCTGTGATTACTAACCTGATGAATTTTCTCATCAAACCGATACTATTCTGAAGGCATTGTTTGCAATATCATGCACCTTAATAAATTATCCTACATTGTTTTGTATGCACGTGAAAAACTTCATACTTGATCTGGATGTGATACGTAACACTTGTTAACTTATCCAGGATCCATACTATTAGTATTGTTACTGACTTTAAGGGAATGGTCTGTGTTTCACAACGACAATGAGTTCTATTCTACTTCACGTGAAAAACTATTAAAATCATACGAATGGAATTATCAATCGTACTCATTACTAAACTAGCGCATAATTTGTAGTAATTGAGATGTACAATGTTTGAAAACAAATAGATCAGATAACATACAACATCAAATGCAACGAAGACCTCAGTATCAATACTACTCTATGATGACGTTAATCAATATAAATGGAGCTCGGGGGAGTACAGTTACTACTAATGAAAAATCGAGTAGCACTACCATCGGAGAAACCGTTCCTGTAATAACAAAATGCCCATAATTACGGTATTTTACTCAGATATAAGGTATTCTAAATATATTGGATCGTGATTATTTATTTGTTTTCGTTACATTGTACATCTCAATTACCACAAGTATGACCAATCGAATCATCATAAGATTGAATATTTGTGAGAAAATGTAGATTAGGCCTAGTGGGTATACGATGAAAGTCATTGCGAATTTTCTTATTAATCATCTTTTGATTATAAACGGTGTGGTGTGAGCCTTGTATTATCTAGAATGTGACTTACTGATTTGTCTGATGTGCTCCGTGATCAATATGTCTAGTCGTCGTTGCGGACACGAGCAGAGTGCATTCTGGTTGGTTTTCCCGTAGATTAGGGAGAGCAAACGTCTGCACCCAGATACCCCATGATCCTTTTTAAAACTAAAAATGATAAATAAATAATCATCATTCAAATTGGAGTGGGTAGGAGTAGGGGGAAGAATACTCTAATAACGGAAGCCGGCTACTATGAGCTGAGACTGATGCAGTACATGGTTCATTACTGTTATCATTAATATAAGAACTCATTTTATTAATTAAACATAATTTGTCTGGATTTCATGGATGTTCGTGAAAACAAAATTCGATTATCACCTCTTCATTCTAGCGTAACGTCCATGGTGATCATTACTAGTTATTATTTTATTAGTAGTACTTAACTACACTAGAAGAAGCAACCAGCAATATCTTTTAAATGTCTTTTTAATAGGAAATGACAGAGAACCACTACGAATTGAATAAATGAAAATGTGTAATTAGAATATTCCGACAAAAGTGAGACTGTAATATTTTATGTAATCAAAAACCGACAACTGGCAAAAGTCTGACGTTCCAATATCCAAAATTAATTAACACAAAAAGAGTTTTACGAAATTATTATTTACAAGATCGAATGTTTGTTGATAGACGCAGAAAATTTTTCATTTTGTATTTTGTGCGGATAACATGTTGAAATCAAAAGTAACAGAATTGTAATGAAAGCTATTCTTGTGATAAGTTGTTATCAGTCGGCTGACGTGTCCAATATATTTTCTATTTTGTTTTTAATTTTTTTACAGAAACACTCTAGAATGTAAGGAGAATTCATGAAACGGATTTTAAATTGTATTTCTGATGTTTTACTAATTTTTAAGTTGCTTTCAAATTGAAAGTTTTCAGAAGAGAATGAAATATTCTTCAGGTGATTGCAGAATTATTGCATTGTAATGTGAGTATGAATATGAGTAAGTAAGAAGAAGCCAATGTGATGAGAGAATGATAGTCCTGAGTATACGACGTCTTTAGCTTGAGAAACCTGCAGTCAAAGTATTAAACATTAGATTAAATTCTTGACCTTACTTTAGACCTACTGAACAGGAAAATATAGAAGAGAGGACGATAATTGAGGAAGAATATGAATTGTTGTTTGTACTCGTAACAAATCGATGTCGACTGGATGGATACGGTAGGGTATCAGAAAAAACACAGGAAAGATGTGATGATTCATATACAAAACACTATGACAGGGCGCACAGCATCGATTCAGACAGGCAATGCAATAAAACAGGTGAGGTGTTTCTTGATATAGAACAGTTAGGCGTTGACGTGAAGATTTGAGGGTTCCCAGAGTTATTCATGAATATGTGGAAGTTGCTAGAGGTATGAGGAGTTCAATAATGTGGCGAAAGAGTGCTTTATTTGCCTTGGTTCTGAGTGAGACATAATCAACGAAGAAATTAAATATATACTCAACAACATCTGCATAAGCCAACCCTTATCCAAAAGTTATTGTTGGGATGTCAGATCCCCAGAATTCTCTTGGTCAGCCCTGTATTTTTGTAATTTAATTGGCATAAACTTAATATTTTGTTTCGGCACCATAATGTCTCGATTACACCATGATTTTGTGTTCCACACTTAGTATGTCTAATTGCTAAGATTTCAAAGGATGCTCCT
>JALJAT010000398.1:0-17132 GCA_034768735.1 Schistosoma mekongi | reverse complement strand
AAGATGAAGTACTGTTAACTGCATCACAACAACTAATGATTAATAAATTAAGTTAAACATGGTCTATTACTACAACATCCAATTATCAACTTATTTATTTTGTTTAAAACTATTTCATCTAATTACGCAATTACAGTATACATCCTATCCTTTGATCATAATTAATCATACATTATTCTTTAAAAACTGCTACTTAAATTTACATGATTTAACATGTTAATCTCAAATTGCTACCCCTTTTCCATAAACATACCTTAGTTTATAATGTAATCATGTAATCATTTTCATTAGTTTCATTGACTCATAAATTACCTTAATTGGTTTAGTATTTCACACTTATACACATAATTGTTATTGGATATTAGTGTTAAGCCCAATGAAGATCTAATTGGGAACCAGTTGCATGTTTATACATGTTGCTCTAAAAGTAATTAGTATATTATCGTTAGATTACTACTATAATGAAGTGTAGTAAGTGAATTTCTAATATTATTCTATAGTCTTACACCACGGTTGTCAGTACTTAGACAACTAGCGAAAACCAAGAAGTACAAGATAGCTCTTTTTTGTTAGAATGAGACTATGTTTCGACTAGCCCACAAAAGATTAAACTACATTAATTTGGCCTGGAGAGGAATGCTTCTGTTTAGAACACTGAGTTGGTCTGGTCCGTTTATGTAATGTTGTATAACCAAGCACTGACAGTTCTACAATTTGTCAGTTCATGTATATCACCGATCATTTTACATTGTTCCCCATTGTTTTTCCCGGACTATTGAGAAAAGACTATGTTGTGTTGCGTAGAATACTGAAAGCTGTTAGTAAAGTGTGTGGTGAAAGCTACGACGTTATTATAAACATGGTTGTAGATAGACATTTAAAGTCCTGTAGACAGCTATCTAAGGTTATTCTATCTGACATAAACCACCATCTTCATTCAAAACTTTCACCTTGTTTATCTTCTGGCAGAACGTGACACCGCTACATCAGGATTCAAGCACATAAAGGGAAGTATAAATGCTCAACTATTCCATATTTAGCACATGTTCTATGTGATGAAAAGTTTGTAAGAACCGATCTAATCAGAAATCTGTGCTCTTAAAACTATGGATTATTATGAAATGCAAAGACTCCTGTTCCTTATGTTACTGTAATTTTTGTTGTTGTTGTTAACAACATAAAATATGTATCTTTTTTTCAGATGTTGACACGGTAAAAAAGTAACTTGTTGAGACATTGTATGCTGAAAATTCATACTGTACTAAAAATACTATTGAATAAAGCTATTATTATTATTATTATTATTAGATCAATCAATCAATCAATCAATGCCTGTTACCCCAAGTGGGGCATAGGCCGCCCACTAGCATTCTCCAACCAATTCTGTTCTGGGCTTTCCGTTCTAGCTCTTCCCAAGTGCTTTTAATACTCTACATGTCTGTTTCCGATTCCCGACGCAATTTGTTCCTAGGTCTTCCTCTGTTTCTTTGGACTTTAAGATTTCAAGTCAATGCTTGTCTTGTGACAGTTTGATGGTTTCCTCAATGTGTTCAACCCACCTCCAGCGTCTTTTCCTAATTTCCTCCTCGGCTGGAAGTTGATTTGTTCTCTGACACAGAAGGTTGTTGTTGATGGTATCTGGCCAACGAATCCAAAGAATCTTGAGCAGACAGTTGTTAATAAATATCTTCTGAAGGATACTTTCCGTAGTTCTTAATGCAAGTTTCAGCTCCATACAACAGAACTGTCTTCACATTTGTATTGGAAATTTTGACTTTAATATTGACTTAAAGTCAGTTTGAGTCCTAGATGTTTTTTCAGTTGTGAAAATGCTGACCTTGCATTACCTTATGATTAGATACTTAATTGAAATCAAAAAATCTACAACACTACGCCAAAATCCAACTCAGGACTTTCTGATTTTACAAGTAAACCAATTGTTCACCTTCTTACTACAGCTTCTGAAAAAACCTTAATGACGTTAACCATCATCATAAAGATATTCATTAATAATACTGGAAATGCTCATTATTAAAATATGTTAAATAGAACCATTCATATTAACTTTAGTTAAAAGTAATATTTATTAGGGATATAAATTCGTTAATTTTCAATATATATCAATTCAATTCATTATGAATTTATAGTCTGGATAACAATAATGAACCATTCATATTCTAAAAACTTTAAAAAGTTTTCTACTTTTCGGTAATTATGTAGATAGAATAAAGTATATTACTTACAAATTGTAAAATTTATTACATTCAATAGTGTATACAAATAAATTTACTAGTCTATTGTCAAACTTAAATCTTTGTATTGTGCTCTGTAAATGTAAACTCATCTGCAGAGATTTGTAATTTAAATTGCTAGGATATTTTGAAAAGAGGTTCATATTCATCACAAATTAATGGGTGATAACCATTAAATAATCTTAAGATATCCTAAATGTTGGACTTTGTATAACATATTGTGAGTGTGCAGAAATCAATTTAAGCATGAAATCATTGAATAACACATCTAAATGTATATGCTACATTTTATTTCATGGAAAGTTTGTTCAACAAGTCGAAAAGCAAATCATCTTTAAATAAATCATTTCTCGTTTACATTTAGTTTCTGTGTTAATGAAATTAAAATCAAAAGACCAGTTTTCAAACAACGTTTTCAATGATTTTGGTGAGTCTAACGGTTACTTGATTTGCTACTTCATGAATCTAAATGTTAAAAAATTGGAATGATTCAGTTAGTGCATTTATTTACAAGCCATAGTTGCAAAACGTTATTATGATACATCATAGTTATAATAAGTTAAACTTTTATAAAGTGCACTAATCTCGTAGAACGAAGAGTAAGATTTTTAGGTGGATACTAACATATTTTTCATCAATAAATGATGTTATGAGGGTTTCGTTTACAAATATTTCTTCGCCTTCTTCATGAGCTTAATTAATGCTTTTCTCAACAGGAATTCTATTTGTTGACAGTGTTATGTCGGATCACTAAGGAAGGGTGAAAAACTTCCGGAACTATGTTTTAGAGAACTAATTCATTTATTCTAGCCATGAGTAATGTAAACATTACATTTCTATTATTGTTACGTTCTTCTTGCCCTATCCTCCTGTTTAGTATATTTGCTGTTATTATATTGTTTCTTATTATGGACTACAGTTAATTAGTTGTGTACAAGTTACCCCTGTTCACTGCCACAATCATTTCTGTTTCGTATTAGTGTAAAATCCCTAAATGGTTTGTTGTGTGGTCTGAATTTGTGTATATATAAAGGCATGACTGAAATACAATATGACCGGAATTGGATTAAGTTGGGTTGGATTGGATTGTGTCTGTTTGGCTCATAAATCGTTGTTTTCCTTATTCCGGCTTGGGGGACCGGTAGTGGTGGGGCAGGTGTGTCCGTATACTGATTGGCAATTATCAAGGGCACAGTGCGTTATACCGCAATACATAACACGCAGTTAATTTATTACATGGTTGCTAAAAAGGTCCTTTGATACGATTATAAACAGTATTATTTTAATGTTACTGAGTGTTGCAGCAAAGGTTTAATTCAAATTTGATGTGAGAAACGGGTTTAAAAGTTATCGAACTAATGAAAAGCAGGAAATACAGGATAGCTTCTTCTTATGACTAATGTGACTTTTTAGTGATGCACACCCATGACGTCGTTAGGAAGTTAGGCCCTTGACTTTCGGGTTTAGCGATGAATGTCTAACCGTTGAACTGCTAACCTGGACACAATCCAAAGCGTTATATTTTTTATTCAGGCAAATAGCGATATATATATATATATATATATATATATATATATATATACCAGTGATTTTGTTATTCACCATTGGTGGATAACTACCAAACGTGCACCGTGGTTGAACTCCACTGGTTATGTTTTCTGAAATTACATTAAGTTACAATCAATATAAGCTCACTAGTAATTAACGTATGAGGATAATTAATGTAGCGCTAGTGAGAAATCATGACCAGTAGAGTTTAACCATGTTGGATGCTAAGCAGTTACCCACCTATGTCAAAGGTTGATATCACTCGAATATATATCACAAATTGCCTGAATTACAAATATTAACCATTGATTGGTGACTAGGTCAGCAGTCCAACAGTCAAACGTTCATCGTGAAGACTGAACATCCTGGGCTCAGTTCCCTAATGAGGTCGTGGATGTTCTACGCTGAAATATCCCATGCTAGGACGAAGTGGCTATCTACTATTTCCTAGTTTTCAGCAGTTACCTAGATCAAACCGGCTAAATAACAATAAAAAAAGTCCTTTGTAAACAAGAAGAGTGAACATAAAACAAACGTAATCACATTTTACCATTTCGTCATTGGTCTAACATCAAAAAGTTTAACATTATTCAGTTGATTTATGTACATAACTTATTGCTGTTTACTGTTTAACCTAAAATGATTCACTCAACTTGAAGTTAATCTAATTTAATGGAATACATTCTGTCACATTTGTACGTTATTATTGTAGACAATACTAAACTAAAATAACAATATTTATGACGTAATAATCACTTTTTGTTGTAATGTAATCCTAAAATAGTTAGATTGTCATGAAATTTGTTTTTTAAGTTGGTGATTGTATTTTTATCTGCCCAATAAACAATCAAGTGCTAAAGCTCTTTGTAATTAGTGAAAATAAGTTCGTTGTAGTTATAAAATATATTAATAACTTGACGTATAACACTCCCGGATTGATATAGCTTATCAAAAGTATATTAAGCCAGCCTACCAGTTTGTCCCATTTCGGACAACTTGTATCACTATAGAATCAAAATATTAAGTGAATAACGTTAAACCTTAAACCAATTCTATGACAAGTCTGTACGTTTTCTTCTTGTCAGTTCATTATTTATAAATTTTTCAGCGACATAAACTATATGTTTTATTATCTTACCATGTTGATATTAGTAGGAATGATCTTGAACTTCTTACTGTTTACCTGAAAGAATTTACTCTGAAATAAACTCTGAATGCATAGTTTAGTTTTAGTATGTGCAAATATATGATGTAGGAACAAAGTCATTATTGAGTATACTACAGTCTGAATTCTATATGGCAAGCACTCTTTATGCTATAATTAATAAGCTATCTGTATAAAAATGTATGACAACAATACACTTACTATATATGTTATAAAAAATCTTTCAGTAATTATCACCCACCACTTATTTTTACAAAAAAATATGCATACGAATCAAAATTACAGTATCTTGATATCCAATTACTAAAAATTATAATTCATTATAATGTGATCTATATTTAGAAAATTTAAGTGGAACTAATAACTGACATATTTTCGCAATTGGTTTCGAATAATAAGGAAGTTTAATATCATTAATGTCATGCTATCTAAAAATTTGTTTGTTAAACCACTTAGACGAAGTCCACCTTCATAATGGATAGATAAATATCAAGATCTATTGAGCGAAAAATAAAAGCGAAACAGAATTCTAAAACTAAATGCATAGTTCACAGAGTAGGCTTTTTTACAAATTTCCAATTCAAGGGTAATGTTGTTACTTGTATGCTGAAAAATCTTGTATAGAGATTAATTCTAGAAGCCTTCTAACCCACTACATCTCTGTATAACTTATTACAGTTATTCCCTTATATGCATTCATGGGAAAGGTAAGTTGCCAAAACTAAACAACTCATTGTGCATTTATAAGTTCACATGATTCTGTGAAACTAGATATATAGGTCGACCGTCTAGGCCATTCATTCGTAGCGTTTAGAAGTGTTTAACAGCAAGTCATACAAAGGGACGACAAAGATTACCTATATCCTGCAGCATGTAATAGTCCTAAAATGCTCTGCTTCCGCATTATTACTCGATATAATTCTTAAAATTTAATAAAGGAACTTTGGAGGTTTACTCTTAAGCTTACTTAATACCTTAGTTATCCATAATTTAAAGATTGCGTGTAAAATAACAGTTTACTACATCCCATTCTTTAACATAGCCATATGTTAATCAACTTGTATTATTTTATTTATTTTGTTTCTCTATGGTTAAAAAATGTTTCATTATATGTTATCATTTGAATGTATTTAAATCTTCCTGTTGATTTGCCATGGACTGAAATTGACTGGTTTTTATTGCCATATATGCATCCTGAACGGATTTCCTCGGTGTGACACAAGTTTATAAGTACGATATAAGTTGGATCGTAGGTGGCAAGCGGAATCCAGGATGCGAGTTACGTGAATGATTCATTTTCAAAGAATTCATTTTCGTAGATACTTATTAGAGTGTTGTGGCTTCAAATTTACCAACATTATTATAAAATATACAAATAATTAGTAATCGAAGGGAATGGATGATAAATATGTGGTCATAGCTTGATTCTACTAATAAGAAGGAGTAATCTCGTTCGTTTCCTTAGCACACAATTATGGAAAATTTGTTCACTAAACTGCCTAGACAATGAACCATCCATTTTTAAGTCTGCGTTCCTAGAAAATGGATACCTGCCAAGCTTTATTCAGAGAAATATGATGATGAAGTAGCATTCACAGACCAAATGCACAGTTCTTGCAAAGGTAATTTTATAAGCGTTGAGTTCAAAAGAGTAGGTTAACTACACACTAGAATACTGTTATAATATATCGATTTGAAAAGCGTTTACGACAGCACAGTTCCATATAATATACTCTAGCCATTTTCTTACATGAGCTTTGGTAAAGGATAAGATGCCATGTCTAATCAGTTGAATGTGCATGAAAACATCCACCTGACCTTGTAAGACTAAGTATTTAGATTGTTCATGGAGGCCACATTTTCATCGATTTCAGGTAAACTTACCACCATAGTTTAAAAAAGGACAGAAAAGATCAGTAAAGTCATTGATTTTTCAACTAGCAATAGGCTCAAATCATTTTGCTTCAGATTTATCCTGTGATATCATCCACAAAATTCATCAGAACAAAGCAAGTAGTATACACTTATCCTTATTTCATATAGCAAAAGCTTTATCTGTCTGTAATTTAAAGCTTGATCTGTGAGTGCAAAAACAACTAGTTGAATCCCACTGTTTGTTTAGTCACCTCCAATTGTAGTTACCAGTTCACATGTACTTTCAAAAGCAGGTACATTGGAAGGACAAAATAGGGGTATTTTACGGCTTATTAAACATATCCCGAAGAATTTATGCTTGAGAGAATTAACCCCTTCTAGAAGTTCAATTACGCGTCATTTGGTAGACACGGAACATGGAATCGATATAAAAGTGCTTTTTCAATTACAAAAGTAAAACCTGACTTCCACATTCAAAGGGAATCAGTAGTTAATATTCAGTTTCTCTCGTAGCACTAGATCGATGACCCAATTTCCACTTCCAACTATGGATAACTATTCAATACAGATCTCATTCTTACGTCACTTATCAAATTATTTCTTTAGCATTTATGTAATGTTACTTAATTTAACTCTAGAATATTCATCTAATTTATTTACAAATACTCTAAATTCAACCTCTCTACAGTTCCACTACCTAGACAATCTAACATTATGTAATTAGCAATTTAATTAACAAAATCTTCATGTATTAATAATTTCAGTTATCCAAAAATCAATAGCATATATATGGCTAATGAGAATGCAACAAAATACATCGAGTTCAAAGTATTCTACAAATGTCGTCGTTCTTGTATTAATCAAATTTTTATTTTTGCTAGACTTCCTTATTATTATTATTGTCGTTGTTACCAATACTTTAAGCATACTCTATACCTCGAATTACTTATGACACAATTATTCAGTTTTTCATCAATGTCCAAATATATTTGTCATCTATCCCCTTCGATTACCAATTTTAGTACTTTATATAGTTGAATTTCACACTACAACTAATCAACATGTTAACAAACTTAAAATTATTACCTGATCTACTAGACACATTTATCTTTTTACATTTACTATTCTATAGCTATGAAAATGAATTTGTTGTAAAACAATCATTTACTATCTAAATTTATTTTACTAAATTATCTAATAGTGAATTAAATTACAATAACATACAATTTACAAATCAAAGTTACAGTTCATATAGATTTTTTTACATTTTAATTGTTGTTATTATGATTAACTGGATAGTATTTCATTGTTATTTTGGTCATTAAGTTTAATAGTTTATATATGAAGCATTTACTATAGTCTTAAACTACAGATGTAGAAACTATCTAGTGAATATTTCATCTAGTTAAAAGTGTTTATTTGTTTTTTTTCCATTTTAATAAATAAATAAATTAGGGGGTTTGTAGTGATAGTTAACTGTCAATTTCGATATCACGAATTGATCTGATTTAGACAACCATTGATCAACTGGAAGCACTGGACAGCTGTTCCATCCTAGTATGAGACTCCTTAGTAGTGCATATCCACGACCCTATCGGGTATTGAACCCAGGACTCTCCGACTCTACGGCGAACGCTTCACCATCAGACCACTGAGTCGGCTCCTAACGGTTGATATTTCCAATTCAGTCAATTCGCGATACGTTGCGTTACCTCCTCTATGCCATCGGTGAGTTACTACCCCACACTAGACACAGTTGAACTCCACCGATCACGTCTTCACACTAGAACTCTAGTGTGGTCCAATGGTAAAGTGTTCGCCGTGGAGTCAGAGGGTCCTCAGTTCGAAACCCGATGAGGTCGTGGATGCGCGCTGCTGAGGAGTCCCATGCTAGGTCGAAACAGCTGTTCAGTGCTTTCAGGTGATCAATGGTTGTCCAATTCAGATCAATTCGTGATATCAAAATTGACAAATGAATAAATAATTAAAAGAAAAATCATTCATTAAATGTTAACATAAGAAATATTCACAATGAAAATGGATTAATTACAAACTAATTAAATTGTCATAATAAATTAAGAAAGAAGTTTTGATTTGTTTCATTTTATTGTTTGTTTGTTTGTTTAAAAGGATTATTTAAGTGAATTAATGATGACAACTAATTTCAATGTCATAAATTCAATCAGTTACTAAATGTATACATTTTGTTTTGTTTTGTTTTTTCATTACATTTCACTAATTTACTTTAATTTTAAATAGAATAAACGAAATTAGAACAGTCAAACATATTGATACACTAATTTTGTATGACATGAGTACTTTGAAAAGATACAGCACAATCTCTTAGTAGGTAACGTTATCTAATAGACATAAAAATCCATACATGTATGTAGAATGATTCACAAATACTTTATCTAAAACAGTGTTCTAAACAGTATGAAGAAACAATTGATCAGAATAAGATGAGTATATGTAATTTAATACGGTTATCATAACCTCTAGACAACATACATTTTTGATCGCCAGAATTTTCCACAGAAATTTGCACACTTCATTAACGATATTGGTCAAACATCAGTACTTGTGGAATAAACATTCACGCAAAGTTAACACGATTAAAGATGTGGTGTATGCAATATTTAATGTGAAAACGACGATTCTAGAATAAAGATTTGTTTGCAGATCAAATGAGGCAGAATAACAATTAATCGATTACATAATAGAATAGTTGTTTAAAATAAACCACCGACAATTAGAAGTAACATGAGTTGAGATCAGTTGGTTAGAATGCTACAAAAGTATGAAATTGCAATAAATTGAAAGATGTGATAGGATTAGTGTAAAGTTGCCATATTAAGGAAAGAGTTACCGATGTTTCATTTTGTGCTCATAAATGAGTAGTTGGATTTCGATCCTTTTAAAAAATTTGTATATGTTACAATTTACTTGACCGTCAATCACTTGAAAGATTTCAAGGTGCCAATGTAAAGGAATCATGAGTGTTATCAGGCGACACTGAAATTCATGTTACTTCTAATTGTCGGTGGTTCATTTTAAACAACTACTCTATTATGTAGTCGATTAATTGTTATTCTGCCTGATTTGATCTACTAACAAATCTTTATTCTAGAATCGACATATACACATTAAATATTGCATACACCACATCTTTAATCGTGTTAACTTTGCATAAGTACTGATTTGTGACCAATATTACTCAGTATATAAATTTCTGTGGAAAATCCTGTTAGTTCAAGTGAGATGGCTATTTTTTGAGGGTTGGTATTTTAATTGAATGAATCTCTCACAGAATGATGTTGGCAAGGTACTACTGGAAACCAGGGAGGCACTTGATAGTTGCTGACCCAGTGGTGCAGAGGGTTGTGTTTTTACCAACCTGAAGCCCCTGGTGAGGAATCTGTCGCGCGCACTACCGAGGAGTTTTACACTACAACGAAACAGCTGTCCAGTGCTCATTGGTTTTTAATGGTACCGTGCAAACAACAATCCGTGACATATTCAATCAATTATAATTCTAATAATCAAATAATACATGTTATATAGAGTTTGTGAGGACCGAATAGAAAACTATGGTTTCATCTTATTCTGGTCAATCTTTTCATTGATACTTTTCACATTTTAAAACTGGGTACTATGTGTATTGTTTCTTTTTATGTTGGTTTTTTTTTCAAATATTTTATTTCAACCAATCACATCACGTTTAAATCAAAGAACCAATAAAAATGTTTTCTAAACCATTTTTTACTTTAAAATTTTTTGATGAATAAATAAACAAATTGGAAAATCTTGTTATTATTATATCCAATTCATTTGTGAGAGCTATAAATGAAACAACATCATTATGTCATAGGTTTTTACACATTCTATAATCATACTACTGATTAATTAATAAATTACATTTAACAAAATTTATGGTGTCCTACAAAACATGGATACTAATTTCACTTTATCAACTCTAAATAAAAATATTACATTAATTTCATTAATCTATTATTCTATATCATATAAATTATTAGGTACCATTTCATTAACAATCATATTAACTGTTGGTGTTATTGGTAATATCCTTGTTATGTTAGTATTAACATTAACAACAAAATTATATACACCAACTAATTGTTATTTAGTTTCATTATCAGCTAGTGATTTACTTGTTTTAATGACAAGTACAACATTAATGCTACAAGAATTTTATCAACCATATAATCATTGGAAATTAGGCAATTTTGCATGTCAATTAAGTGTATGTTTACAATATTTAAGTGTTGATGCATCAGCTCTATCAATATGTGCATTCTCTATTGAACGTTGGGTTGGAATTTGTTATCCGATGCGTGCACATTATATGTGTACTATAAAACGTGCTATAAAAATTATCACTGGTATATGGATATTTACATTAATATATAATATACCATGGATATTTATGAGTACAACAGTTATACAATACTCAGAATATGGTTCATTTTATACATGTACATTTAAATTTAAACGAACAGCTTATAAAGCTATTTATATGTGTGATTTATTAATATTCTATGTATTACCTTTATTTATTACATCAGTTATGTATTGTCAAATAAGTTGGAGATTATTTCGTACTGATAATAAAGGAATATCACTTGTTGGAAAACATATAAATTTTAATCAAACTATATCACCAGATAAAACAGAACGTTCATATGCTATAATTAGTGAATCACAACAAAATTTGAAATTACGCAAAGTTATTAATCGTGTTAGAGCTAGAAGGCAAGTAGGTTTAATTATTTTACTAGTAGTCTGATTTGTTAGTCCTATCTATTATAGTATATATAATAACAATGTTGTTTTTTTTATTAGAATAAATGATGTAATACAACTTTAACAATAGATCTATTATACTTTTAAGATAATACTACTTTTAAGATAATAATAACAAGAGTATAATGCTAGTGAATGGACGAAATTCATAGGTGTTCACGAGTAATGTATATATCATTAAAGTTACTAAGTTTCTGTGAATATCAATATTTTACATAACCTTATTTTACTTTAGCTTATTATTCATAGTTATAAATCTAAATGTGTATTTAATCAACTTTACCCTATTTGGTTATCACATGTTTATTTGACTTGAAATACGATGTATGTATGAACCTATAAGTCCATTAACTAGTTACTAATATATATTACTTACTAAACGCATTTTGATAACAATAACTTAAACAAATGAATTCCATCAAAATCATTGTATTTCTTTTTTAATATCATAGAAACGACATTTTTTGTTTTAAATAATAAACATCTGACAGTTTACTTTTGTTCTCTTCTAAAGTCAATTCAAGTTATAATTAACACAGTTGGATTTGAATAATTTTTTTTCCTTTTCAACTTCATTAATAAAATCATGTACTTATTATTATTATTTTCCATGAAATAGTTCACTAAAACTATAATCAATTAAATGGATATTTTGTTTAAATAAATAATGTATACAATTAGTTTTACGATTGAATAGAGATTGATTATTGTTAGGTATCATTGAAAACTAGAGAACACTAACGATAGCAATTTAGTTCTTGTTATGAGATGTATTAGCAATTTTTGCCTTTAATTAATCTATAGCGAATACAAACCACAAACTACATTGGCAAGGTACCATTAAAAACCAGAGAGCATTAGACAGCTGTATAGTCATAGTAGGGAACTCTTCAGCAGTGTGCGCACCAGATTCCTAACCAGGAGCTTCAGCTTGACTGCGAGTACCTAACTCTCCACACCATTCAGTCAGAATACAATGTTAGATTTTCCACTTCCATCAATTTCTAATATATATATATACCTGAAGCCGCCAGTGCAGAATCTGAAGTGTGCCTTGCTGAGGAGTTCCACACTATAACTAATCAGCTGTTCGATACTCCCTGGTTTTCAATGGTATCCTGCCAACATCAATTTGTGACATAATCAACTAAATAACCAATCTCCACAAAAATAACCACTTCAATGTAACCATAAATTATATGTTAGTCTCTAATTAACCACTTCAAGCTCAGTAATGTGTAAGTTTAGGGAACATATAAATAATCGAAAACACATTTTTTTCTTAATTCACGTTTGTTTTCTTTAAATATAAAATAAGGTTTGATTTTATAAAATAGAAATTGTCAACTATTTTATTCGTAACTGTGTGTTGTGGAGATCGTTACTGACGTTCAATTAGATATTATGAAGTGACTCGAGTTTAGACAATCATTGAAAACTAAAATGCAGTGAACAGTTATTTGGACGCAGTATGGAACTGGTCATCTTTGCTCATCTACACTACTACCTGCGAATTCAACTCAAGATCTTTGAGTTTCACGTCCAGCACTTAATTGTAAGACTAATGAGATGTATGCCATCCAATTTCAACTAATTTGCCACCGTTGTATCTGACGGTTAAGCGTTCTTAGAAAATTCTGAAGGTCTTGGACTCGATTATCTGGCAGGGCACGGTACATGTATTGATGAGGAGTTCAACACTATGAAGAATCAACTGTTTGGTGCTTTTTGGCTTTAAATATTAATGTAACCTAAGTCAATTAAGGTTAATGCATTTAAACTAAGCAATCTCTACAGCAGTTGGATACACCCAAGGTAATACTAAGGACAATGCGTTAATAAAAATACATATTTTCTAAAGGTTTAATTGTTTTAGTTTGGGACATAAAGATATGTAGAGTAATACAAGCATGACGTTACTATCAATCAGTTATCTTGATGTTAAGATAAAGTATTTTGTGCGACTTTCGCTTTTATCTCCTTATTCTATGTCTCAACAACTAGTCAGTTCTATCATAGTTTCTTTTTTTGAAACAAGATGGGAAATTGATGTCTAAGTTTATAAGTTATTCAAAGAAAAGATTAAGACGAAGATTATGAATAATTTTCAGCTGTAATACAATCCCTTGGCATACATCAGGTTTATGTTGTACATATATTAAATTACTTCACTAGGGGTATACTTTGTGTATTTATTGTAAAGGATGAGTGAGTGGTACATGATATTATTGGCTTCAATGATAAATGATTATGTAACAACATGAAACTCATCTACTTTATTAGCATAACTCATTAATTTAAAATTTTAATGCCTTAATTTACTGAAAACAGAGTATAAACGTTTCTGCGTGTGGATTATTTCGGAGACCTTAATAACATCTATGAAATGTTCACTGTCGATTTTATTGTCTGGCTATTGCACTCATGAATGTTTTCCCGTTCTTTAGACGTAGGTTATGTGGAATATGTAACTGAAAAACCCAGTACATCCTTTCTGTGTACTTACTGTCAAAAATATAGAAAAACTGACAAGTGAATAAACAATCATGATAGGTACTTCACCTAGATTTTGATATTTTCCATAGAGAAAACTGAAGAGTGTATATCCTTGACCTACTAGAATATATGTATATATATTTGTTACGTGGAACTTATTAGCGAGAGTTAATTCAATTTAATAGTCAGTATCAGCAGATATGAACTACCATACATTTCAAATGATGCCAATAAACTCTTATGTATATGTGGAAATTTATTCTTAGTCATTTATAAGTATATACTCTAGATTGTTTGTGTTTATAATAGCCCTCGAATTCAGTAATTCCTAACTCAGATACTAACGCACTGTTCACTAAGATGATGAATTGATCTTTTAAAAGTAATGTCTCATATGAATGTTAGTAGAATAAAGTTCCAACAGACTCATGTAGAAGCATGAAATCAAAAATCCAATTTATAAACTAGAATATTGAAAGCTTTACAAATAATCTGCTTCATTCTAGTGATATTTTAATGCAAACTTGGCGTTGTGTTTAAAAATGGAGGCTGGGAACATTGTATGACCCGTTTTCCAAGAAACTCGAGATTGACACCTAGTCTCTATGTTGTTCTAGTTACTTTAGATCGCCATAGAACCCTGAAAGGGTAACAATGCGCTTCACAGTTTGAATAGTCATTCGGTCGACTGAAGTATATACGATCACTCGTATATCTTTGGAATCAGAGAATAAGTGCAACCATAATGTTTTGAAGTTTTTTGAAGTCATGACAAGAATTTGTTCATCTAAAGCTTAGAATTATAGCCCAACACAGCTACATTTTAAACATTACCGCAAAGTTTAGAGATACACAATTAACATTTATATCCATTAGAAGCTTTGCATACACAACGTTACATAAACTACCAAATTATGTCCTAATCTTCTTGCTACCAGTTTTCCTGGACACGATCTTATGTTAGATTTACGGTCCACATTCAAACAGAAAGCGTAATCCAAAAAGTGATAATATGTTTCTCCTTTTAATTTTTTTTACTGAATTTTCAAAGGTTATAACCATGAAAACATTCCAAGATCAAACTTTAATGATCATTTTGTTCATTATTACCAAGAGCTTATATGCCCATGTTCAAGTAAAAAGTCACTTTTTTCACTTTTGGCAGAGTATTTCAATTGATAACACTTTGAAGCTTCAAGCGAACGGTATTTATTTCGAATTCAAGTTTGTTCTTCAAAATTGGGAAACATTTCGATCCAGCTAACACATCCTAGATAGAACGAAGTGTAGCTTAAGAATTCCACTGATTGTCACAATTTACCTCTTCTTTAAACCTGTGACGGGAATAAATATGTTGAAGTAATTTAAGAACTTTAGTCTTGAATGCTAACATTGAGAGAGCAGAAGCACCTATCAACAATTTAAGACATTTATATTTTAATATAAAGTACACTCAAACAAAAGTACGAAACCGTAAAAATGTGATACCAAACAATGTATTTCTTTTAGATTAGATATCGTAAACTAACTTAGGTTAAATAGCTATTGAAAACGATAGAGCTCTAAACAGCTCTTTCGTTATAGTATGAGACACCTAAGCAGTATGTATCCGAAACATTAGCCCAAGCAAAGAAGTAATGCTGCTAGAAATTTCTAGCTATTTGACCACTAAAGTTAGGAATAACAATTTTTGAACGGTGGCCACCTTGATGGTTTAATAGTTAAGCGTTTTCCGATTTTTCGATGGAGCTAATTGACATGTCGGGAAGGAGACAGGTGATTGGCTAATATTGTTGTGGCTGGCATACGACTTTGGTCGTCTTTATGTACAATATATGCTTGGTGTATTATCGTTTAAACTATCGTGTGAGTACCAAGTTGGGCTCTCTGATACGGTCGTATCTTGTGTCTGTGCAATAGACTAAGGCAAGGCTGGGTGTTAGCAATATGCAATAGCTCGTCAGATAATAGAATCGATAATAATCGGCCGCCCCGGTGCGTTCAGATATAACACTAATGTTATAGACCGTTGATAATTCAAATAATAAGACGAAATAACAGTCCATTATTTCTTAGTTTCCAATGGATGTTAAAGTAAAGTAACTTCGTGTTTTCGAATTCAAAGTCAACAATAATCTCTACTACATTTAGTTATCTATTACTGAAGATAAACTCAACTGAATAATCAAATTAATTTACGAATAGGTTGCTTCTGTACTTGATTTCCCTCTTCTTTTTATACTAATCTCACTAAATTAAAAAGCATCCACCTAAAGAAAAATGAAATAAAGAGGAAACTGTTGACAAACTAACGTTGGTCTTATTAAACCGTTGTTAAAAAAATAAAACAAATTGTTGTTATTGTTGTTTACTTTTCAAGTTCTTTTTTCAATTTATTTTATTTTCACTTAGTTAAATATTTATTGAACTACTCAAATAATATTCTCAAGTATTTATGTATCATTGAATCGAAGTAATAATCTGTGATAATCAGTTGTATTTAGTTACCAGGATGTATTTTTTTCTTATTACTATTACTACTATGACTACTATCATCAATAATATTATGAGCATATTTTATATTGTACAGCTGTTTATTATTCCTATTTTTTTTGGTTGTTACTCCTTGTAGTAACATCCGTAAATATAAGATTAATAGAAATAAATAAATGAGTAAGTAAACAATATTGAATATTCGATTGGGATGGTTAATTTTGTGAAGATTGGTTATTTACTTGATTGAATATGTCGCAGATTAATGTTGGCAGGGTACCATCGAAAACCAAGGAGCACTGGACAGTTGTTTCATTCTAGTGTGGAACTCCTGAAGCAGTGGTGCACCCCAGATTCCTCAGCAGTGGTTTAAGGTTGACGTCGATTACCTAACTCTCGTACAACCCTGGGTCGTAATACAATGGTAGATGCCACTTCCATCATTTGTGATGTATAGCGCGACGATCATCCATTGTCAT
>JALJAT010000397.1:0-17151 GCA_034768735.1 Schistosoma mekongi | reverse complement strand
TTATTTGAAGAATGCTACTTAAGAAAAAAGTTTGAAACGACACTAATATCAACCTGAGATAAATTTAAGCCTCGAATCCGTCACTAAATTAAGATCACCTAATAAAAATCCACCATATGTAATGTGAAATGCGACGACTAGTATACTTATAAAGGCCAAATATGATATCATTTGAAACAGCAACTTCCACGTCGTGTCGAGGATGTTTGCGATAGCATGATGTATGTGCATGCGTCGAGAGTTGGTCAGATGACCCAGGTATTATGCGTTTCCCGGATGCCCTGATGTGAATGCACGTGGCAATTAGATTGGTGCGGACGGAAAGCGATTGATGGTAAGAAGCTGTTAAATGGGTTTGTTTTTTTTTTTTTTTTATATTGGTGAGGTATGTACTCATGTGCGAGTGAGGGGGTGATTGAGTGTGTGTGTGTGTGTGTGTGTGTGTAATGCGAATGGGAATTTGTTAATTGGTATGCGAGTTAATTCGATACCAGTTAGAGCGATGATGAGATGTGACGCGTAATGATAGGTGCATTGTAGTGGAGTGCAAGCATTGGAGCTGACAATCAGTAGACGATGTCAAATGAGTATAGTGAGAGTGGATGAGGTCGACGAATTAAAAGCTGACGCCTCGACCGGGAATCGAACCCGGGCCTTCCACGTGACAGGCGGAGATACTCACCACTATACTATCGAGGAGTTCGATGCCTACGCCACATTTTATTCAATCAAAACTTTACGACACTCAATCATTGACATCACACTAAACATACCTCAACGAACACACACGCACACTCACACTACCATACTGCCATATATACAACCATCTGCACATCGATACCAGCCCCTACATTGCCCACACACCTATCTACTTCGTCCATTCACTCCCTCGGAGTTCTCATTTCTGTGACCAAGTTTTTCATATTTTTGCGTCTTCTTTTCTTGCTTGCCGTCAATTATTGATGTCTCTCTTATATCGTCAAGCTTTCGGAACACGTCATCGATTAAGCTTTTCAACTTTTGTGCTCGTTCTTTAAACTCAATGGTATTCGGAGGAATTCGTAAAAGCTAATTGGAGTTACGATCGCGGTTTTTGCATTAACCATTTCGACATCGTAGTTTTTTGACCCGTACCAAGTCGAGTTTTGAAAATATTGTCATTCCCTTCAGGGTGGTCGTTAAATCGTGGATGTGCGGTAACGGGTAACCTTCAGGCGTAATTTGGCGTTAAGACGTCGGTAATCACTGGTGGGATGCCAGTCATTGTTATCTTTCTTAGGGACCATATGTAATCGGAGATTCCCATGGACTACTGGAACGTCGAATTATTCCCAAGTCAATCATATAATCGAATTCGTTTTTCACAATCCTCAGTTTTTCAGGCGCGAGTCGGCGTGCTTTGGAGAATACAGGTTGACCTGTAGTCACGATGTGATGTGTAACATTGCTGGTTACACATGATAATTTCGATGTTGCCGTATTCAGATCTGGATACTTGTCTAGTATCGGCTAAAAATAAGGGTTAATTGAATGTTTTGAAATGAAGAGGACATAAGCTACAACC
This sequence comes from Schistosoma mekongi, assembly GCA_034768735.1. Classification (NCBI taxonomy): domain Eukaryota; kingdom Metazoa; phylum Platyhelminthes; class Trematoda; order Strigeidida; family Schistosomatidae; genus Schistosoma; species Schistosoma mekongi. The sequence continues at coordinate 15,587 of JALJAT010000397.1, read as the reverse complement.
TGTTGTTATAAAAAATAAATTACCATGTGAAGTCAAGGCCTGAAATAAGTGTTAAACGATGAGTTGAATTTCTGAAAACATTCATTCTAGATACAACAATTTTCTGCTTGTACTGATACAGTTAACTGGGAAAGGAACAATCGCATATACATAGTCAATACAAATCATAAGATAGGTTTACATCAGTTGCCATAACCTGTTAAAATGCACATTGTCCGTTACCAGTGATATCGATTAACGCAATTGACAGTTAACGATTGATTCGTTGGGGCGGTTGTTTTGAAGTGCATAGTTCAAAGGAGTTTGGACAGAGAGTGGTACGATCCGGATTCAAACTGACGTCTAATGTCTGTCGTTATTGTAGATGGACAACCAGAGTTCGCTATCTATCGTTTGACGAAGGCACGAGCAATCGTTTTACTAGTTATGTCTTTCAGTGGAACTGCTTCTGGCCAGCGTGTGAATTGGTCCATGCATGTTGGAAGATAGGAGAATCCGTTTGATTCTGGCGAAGGTCCTGCCAGATCATGGTGGATATAGTCAAATCGAGCGTTGTGGATGGGAAAAGTGTCAAGACGGCATTTATTATGCTAAATTACCTCGTTCTTTTGGCAGGCCATACAGAAGGGTGGTCATTCCTTGATATCCTTGTTCACTTTGGCAACTAGAATAGTGATGGGTACTACTTTTAACTTCATCAATAAGTAGTAAGTAGCAGAGCTTTAAAAAAAATTAGGAAGAAAAAGTAAACAGCGACCGAAGAGAGTTGCTAGGTAACAAAATGTGAGGCATGATTAAAATGAAGAGAAGAATCGAGAACCAAGAAAGACAAGCAAGCTGAGAAAAGACACAGTGTAGAGAAGGCAGACGATGGGCAAACAGAATATTAGAAGTAATGTATAAAATAATAATTTTATCCCGCCTAAACAAAACAGTGCATTTCCAATCAGTGAGATGAAGGAGGAGACACTGAACGATAGAGAAACACCAGGTCCTCTAGCATGACTGATCAGACTCCTAAGTTCATTAAGATTAACTCCCACACCCCCGAACTTTCAGCTCATTCCTTTCTGGACAGAAAACATAGAAACTTGGTTCTGCTACACAGAAGCCGAGTTTTGAGACCGCTGCGTGACAGATCCACGTGGTCAATTTCTTGCCGTTGTAAGGTCACTTCCGCGTGAGTTGAACAGGTACGTCACCCCTTTCTTTTTCAACCCAGACTGCCTAGAGCCTTATGACCAGCTCAACAGATCAATTCTCAAACGCGGAGTCTTATCCGACGGACAACGTTTTGATGGGTTGTTTCACACCATCGAGCTAGATAGCTGTTCAGCGACGGAAATGTTGTCGCGCATGCGAGAAGTGATTGGTCATCGGGCCTTCGACGAAGGTCTTTTCCGTCAACTCTTCTTATCAAAACTGCCACAACAAGTGCAAGCAGTTCTGGTAACGTTTAATAACAACCCAGTAGATGAACTAGCTTCATCTGCTGATCGAATTCTGGAGATCACCAAAAGTCGAAACAATGAAGTATTTTCCATTACTGAAAAACCTCATCCCACCGAAAACGACTTGACAAAATTGTGTAATACTCTTTCACGTTTTCTTGACCTGAGGAAAGACACCGACCGAACGATTCTCGTCGACGAAGTACATCACAGAGAAGGTCGTCGTCTCGACCTCGACGAAACAAAAATCCACATTGGCGTTGATACCACAACACCTATGGAAAAAATTCCAAGAAGTGTAGAGACCCCTGTTGTTTCCCTAGACGAAAACCCATTGTTGACGCATCGGGAAACTATTCCGCCAGCACGCGTTAGCGGCAACCGTAGCCGGTGGAAGCAGCCGCCTGTTATTTATCACTGATGTGATAACGAAGGTTCGCTACCTCGTCGATACTGGTGCAGAAGTTAGCGTTCTTCCTGCAGCTCCATCTGATCGCCACTATGAAGCTGCGTTCGATTTACAGGTAGCCGATGGAAAACACATAGCTACGTATGGTAAACGATATGTCTACTTAAACGTGGGTTTACGAAAACCCATACACTGGATTTTCACTATCGCCGATGTGAAAATACCTATCATAGGCATGGATTTACTCAGCCACCACAACTTGTTTTCGGATCCTAGTAAAAAGAGACTAGTGGATAGTAACACAAATCTTTATGTTAGTGGAACCGCTGCAACAGGTTGTAGCTTATGTCCTCTTCATTTCAAAAACATTCAATTAACCCTTATTTTTAGCCGATACTAGACAAGTATCCAGATCTGAATACGGCAACATCGAAATTATCATGTGTAACCAGCAATGTTACACATCACATCGTGACTACAGGTCAACCTGTATTCTCCAAAGCACGCCGACTCGCGCCTGAAAAACTGAGGATTGTGAAAAACGAATTCGATTATATGATTGACTTGGGAATAATTCGACGTTCCAGTAGTCCATGGGAATCTCCATTACATATGGTCCCTAAGAAAGATAACAATGACTGGCATCCCACCAGTGATTACCGACGTCTTAACGCCCAAATTACGCCTGAAGGTTACCCGTTACCGCACATCCACGATTTAACGACCACCCTGAAGGGAATGACAATATTTTCAAAACTCGACTTGGTAAAGGCGTACAACCAAATACCGATGTCTGAAAATGGTAATGCAAAAACCGCGATCGTAACTCCAATTAGCTTTTACGAATTCCTCCGAATACCATTGAGTTTAAAGAACGCAGCACAAAAGTTGAAAAGCTTAATCGATGACGTGTTCCGAAAGCTTGACGATATAACTAGAGACATCAATAATTGACGGCAAGCAAGAAAAGAAGACGCAAAAATATGAAAAACTTGGTCACAGAAATGAGAAATCGACTGGATGAATGACGAAGTAGATAGGTGTGTGGTGCAATGTAGTGCTGGATTCGATGTGAGATTGTGTCTATCTGTGCAGCTATGTGTTAGTGTGAGTGCGCGTGTGTGTTCGTTGAGGTATGTTTAGTGTGATGCAATGATTGAGTTTAGTTAAGTTTAGAGTGAATAAAATGTGGCGTAGGCATCGAACTCCTCGATAGTATAGTGGTGAGTATCTCCGCCTGTCACGTGGAAGGCCCGGGTTCGATTCCCGGTCGAGGAGTCAGCTTTTAATTCGTACGACCTCATCCACTCTCACTATACTCATTTGACATCGTCTACTGATTGTCAGCTCCAATGCATTGCACTCCACTACAATGCACCTATCATTACGCGTCAACATCTCATCATCGCTCTACTGGTAATCGAATTAACTCGCATACCAATTAACAAATTCCCATTCGCATTACACACACACACACACACACACACACACACACACACACACTCAATCACCCACTCACTCGCACATGAATACATACCTCACCCAATAATACACATTTATACAGCTTCTACCATCAATCTCTTTCCAGTCGGCACCAATCTAATTGCCACGGGCATTCACTCAGGCATCCGGTAAACGCATAAATACACTGGGTCATCTGACCAACTCTCGACGCATGCACATACAGCAATGCTATCGCAAACATCCTCGCCACGACGTGGAAGTTGTCTGTTTCAAATGATAACCTATCAAGTGAGCGAACAAACACTCAACAATCAGTGAATGAATGGTAAGATGAAGGAGGAGACACTGAACGATAGACAAACGCCAGGTCCTCTAGTCTACGATGGATGAGTGGGAAGTGTGATATGACGAAGTGGGCATTCTGACGTGGTTCTGTGAGGGAGTGTGTGTTGTGTCGATGGAGTACACTGACAGGAATTATGAGTCGGTATGATCGGTTAGATGAGTCGGATTTGGTGTGTGTTGAAAGGACGGTGCATGTTGAGTAGATGTGCGTATGTTCGCGCGTGCGTGATAAGGAGAGTGTGTGTACACTTATTGTAATGACGAGCTAAAAGCCCCTGCCCCCAGGGAGGATCGAACTCCTGACCCCTGGTTTACAAGACCAGTGCTCTGACCACTGAGCTATGGAGGCCGACTTGACACTCACACGACACTGCTCACATCTACCACCTACTACTGCAATATTCAAACATTCCCTGCATTCACAAAACACATGGCAATCTTAACGCATTCTCAGATATCCTTCAGACACACACATACACAATTATTCACTTTGGATTTATGAATCTAGAACCTGATGTGAATTTATCGAAAAGAACATTCCTCATTAATGATTGTTTTTTTTAAATGATGATTACGTGTCATTCTGATAATATGTTATGGGACACGTTTTAGATAATGATTCATTTTACTTGGTGTTCCTTACCTATTACAACATTTTATTGATGGAAAATCTATCTCCATATGACATAAATCACAACCTTATTATGTTATAAATCCATGAACTGTTTATTGTTCTCTTCATCAATAAATTAACCACAAATATATATTAATACCTTGAAGCATGTTAACTTAGTGTTGTAAATATAAACATGCAGGAATTACTTAAGAAATTTCTATTTGACTCTGTGTTGCTTATCATAATGTTTTGTGATAAGCGTTTACAGTGCCAAAATCCTGTTCTAATGGGCGCCTGTAAAAGTGACCATTTTACCATTTTAATACAGTATGGATTTTGGTTGCATGTAAATGAGTCAAATATAAGTACAGTTTAAGTTCTAGATTCATAAATCCAAATTAGTAATCTAGAAATTTGCATTTTCGTACTCGGGAACGTCTTCAATCGTGATCTAGCAAAGACAGCCAGTTTTTGTCGCCAAGTTATTAACCGTCTACTGAAGTCGATAACACCTAAAGTTCTTCGAACGGCAGAAGTAATTGCTATTCGGACTAAAATGCCAGATTTCTGCATGGAGAAGAAATATATTCAACCGCTTCTTTTACCTATGCCAGTATCAAACCAAAAAATCAATAACCGTAAGCTAAATCAGTTTACGCATATATATATTCCCTCATTGTATCTACATAACTTTTATCCTCGTTCTTTAAATAATATTGTTATTGTTACTCATATCTTTGTATTACCATTACCATTGATCGTCCCATTATCACATGATGTTGTTTAGTCGATCTCTAGCTACCAGTGGGGAAGTGTTTGGCCACTGCAGCAACGTGTCAACAGAATGATCTTACTTAACTGGAAACGAGAAAGGAATAAAGAAAACATACCTGTCAATCTCGTTTAGTTAATTATTATATCAGTTTGAGTAACTTGCAGCATAATAAATAAATGTAAAAATGTTTGATAACGTATGTGAGAATACATGTGATTAAGTGGCAAGATACTTACCATGACGGCGTTGAATGAATGAATAGATATTCTACAGGTTTATAAGTTCATGCACGCTAAACCAAACTGTTATGAACTATATAAACATATAAATGTATAAAATACAGTCACTTGTCACGGTATTGAAAATGAATGATATAAAGTCTATAAAAATGTGTGACACGAGTAAATGTTTATGGATAAAAGTCTATCTGCATATGCATTATATACAATGCAAAAAAACTAGTTACGTGTAATAACAAATATGCGTTGATGTTATTTGTAATTGTACACAAATGATAGGACAACAGATTATAATCCGATAGCAAATATACGTAATACTCGTCACAACCTCTCACTAGAACTACAGAAACATCATGAACTTAGTTACTGGTCAGCTGATTGCTGAAACTAAATTAAGATATTTTGTAAGGATAAGTAATTAGTTTAATTCGTTAGAAATCCCATAATAGGACGAAAGAGCTGACCAGTGCTCCCTTAAATTTATTAATACAACCGACAACAATCCGTGACATACTAAAACAAATAAGTGAGATACTTATCTCATGTTGTGACGCGTGGTTTAGATGTCTTCTCGACCGCAAAGATCTCCGTATCAACCAAATGTGCAAGCACAGAGCTATTTACTTGCCGTAGTTGACCCCTACTCAGCCACGCTGGGTAGTGTTTTGAAATTCTATGACGTACTTACCGAATCGTGTGCCCAATTTAACCGGCTTCGCAGGAGCAGGTGAATCGGCATATACACGGAGATGAGGTGAATCCAGCGAATCCGTCTTTAGTTCCTGTTCTTATGACAAGGCGGCTGTAGAATATAGCATGCAGTTTGACTAGGGTTAACGTCTTTTGCAACACTTTTCTAATTCATTGTTTACAGATAACAATAATGTTGTCATCTAAGAATTGTAATTTCAGAACAAATGGGTTCTTACAGACAGTTACGTTTCCCGATTTCGTTTCTGTAGGCGCCATGTGTTTATTTATAGACTTCAGTGGGCAAGCATTTATGCTGAGCTTGTTGCGAATGGTAGTTAATTCCTCTTCCCCAGTATCCTCAGAGCACATGTATCTAGCGCGATGTGTCAGACTATTCACTAGATTACTTTTGTATCTTAATCGAACGGAACTGCAGAAATGAGTATACTAGCGAAATGACGTTGATTTTCTATATTCACTAATTATTATTATTATTATTATTATTATTATTATTATTATTATTATTATTATTATGAAGATATACAATTCTTTCCATAAATTCAAAAGATTTTGTCACCTCTTAATGGCAACTTAACTCTCACGTATCTGTCTTGACCACCAGATTTCTTGTAATTACTTTACTACTTTCTTCTCAATATATATTAGGCAATCAACAAGATGGCAACCCATTCAATTGTCATTTGCATACTTCCAAAACGATAACTGCCCTATTCACCTTCATTTCTTAATTGCTTTGTTAATTAGTCGTCATTATTTTACAAACACCTTTGATCCTGTGAAATTATTATGTAGTACACCACCAATTATTTAGCAATGATTTCAAACATATTGTAAATTCATATATATATATATATATATATATATATATATATATATATATATAATGTATGTATTACCTTCCTACAGGGCGTCAGCATCTACCCGAACGGTTGAGCATTAAGGATCGCAGACTTTCAAACTGGGTAGCGCGAAGGTTGAATCTACTGGGGAACACAAACTCTCTCAAGGATTGCAGGTACACTTTGCTGACTAATACAAAATAGCAGTAAATATAAATGCTTGTGTAAGGTCATTCAGAAAGTAGACACTGGAAAGTTGAAAAGATGATGTGAGTGAGTGTGAATAATTAGAGTTTGAAACTCGAAGAAGATTTGGTGGATAGGTTTCATAAATTTAGAAGAGTCGGATGACCTGAAATTTTGAATGATTAATGGAATGATTATAAAGTGGCTGAAAAAGAGTATGCGCACAATACATAACATAGCACGAACAAACATAACGCCAAGATAATAGTAATAGTGGTCATAATAATAATAGTAATAATAATAGGAGTTGATGATATTTACCATGGTAGTGATAAACTGACAACTCTTTTGATATGAATACATAGATTTGGCTTGATTTCTTTTGACAACTATTACTTTGGGGAATCGTAGCAAGCTTGCATTCATTCGTTTTGTCTATTGATTTTATTAAAAGATGGGTAAATATTGTTAATGTGACCATTATCAATTAAATAACAAGCTGAATAGGTGTTAGGTTATTCATGAAAAAAATCTTTGTTAAAAGACAATTATTTATCGATAGATGAATGCACACTACAGGTGTTTCAACAATAAACCATGTATTATGCGGTTCTCATTGTAAATCTTGTCTTTGTTAAGACTTCTATGGAAGAAGACCTAATGCGATGGGCCCTGTTTCATTAAGGATAGAAAAACGCGTTGACATGAATTGTAGTTCGGACAATTGAACGTTAAGGCTTTGACTAATCACAGGTGAGTTATTAGTTCCAAGTTCGATGCGCTATGTTGTATGAAGGATGGAAGCGATTGCAAGTGATATTGTTAGTGTAGACCGGTTGATGTGTAATCTTAGTAATGAAAGAACTATGAGGTAGTTGACGTTTATGAAGGATGTGGGATTATAACACAAGACATTTATTGTGATTGAGGTAATGAAATAGTTGTTTAAGAATGTCGAAAATTGGGAGTTGTGATAATTCGTCGTAGTGTTTGCTGGAATAAGAAATTCATAAGAAGGATATTGTCTACTTGTTGTTTTAAGCTATCGCTCCACACACTTATGTTCTTCATTATGCGTTAGATTATAGGAGTAGGTTATGGATTATGGTTAGGATTAATTTACGTTTGGAGTTAGAAGTAAGTTAAGGATTTGGAGTACGTTAGGGATTAGGATTAGGGTTAAACGTACATTACAAGTCATTTGTGGTCAAGTTTATAGTACAAGTATGCATTGTGATGCAGTTATTTCAATTTCCATCTTTCTATTAGTAATTACAGTGTATTAATGTTACATAATCCCTATATATCATATAATCTAATTAGTTTTCATATGAACATTAGACACTTCACCTTGCCCCGATACAATTGGATGGTTGTATTCGAGGTTACCTTTCACGTTCGTTCGTTCATTCATACAATCGTCACTACTAGAAGTCATGTTTCCATAAAAATCTGTGCCTTAGTAACAGTACTATATCGCGGTGTTATTTGGGTTATTACCGTAATTATAACTTTACTTTTTAGCTTTACAACAAATTCATAAGCCTAAAAGGTGACTTCTAAAATACTATACGTTCCGTCGATTATTGTTGAAATTAAGTTCCGGAAGACAATTGAGTCTCAACGCGATAGAGTATAGAGTAATATTTACAAGAGGATGTAGCGGTAAATAATCCCCAAAATAAATAGTTACATAGGTTTCGACATTGATGCTGACCATGTTTGTTTTAGTGGACACTACTAAGTTGAAGGCGCTCGGTCACGCATCACTACCAGATCACGTCACGCCATACCGTAACAAGCAACTCTCTCTAGTTTGCCAGCCTAGACGTTGCTATCCCATTGATGCTCCATTCACGATCAAATATAACTTCTCCTCCATCCTTCATTGCCTTCTGATTTCGTCTCATTTGTAAGAGTGGGTTCAATCGTTAGAAGTTGCTCTGGTAATAATCCAAACGTAACTTGGTCATATACCGGGTGCACATTCAAGGATTTACAAATTGTAGTTAGCACTAAGATATTAGGTAAAATCTCATTCTTACTATAAACTTGTTGCTTAACATGATATGTAACACAAAATAATATTTTAATTGAAATTCTTAATCTTTAGCCTAACTACTAATCCTAGATAACATATATGCATCTATGGTATGCATTTTCGGCAAATTTTCGAAGCAAGCTTGACACCATTAGCTCGCCTCTCATTGGTTAACTGGAAATATTTTCACTGTCACATAACTACCATGTTTGATTATTTCTTCACTCTAGCCAATGTATTCTGTTGTATTGTATGACATGCACAACATAGTCGAGAGTCAATCTAAATTTCCAATGTGAGTGATTGTAGATGACCTTACTGGACTTTTGTTCATGGTTGTTATGTTCCATTTTCTACCTTGTAGACTGTTTACCTCTGGTCCAAAAACCACTTCCTTCAACTACTGACTCAATACATACGAATAACATAGAATAATCTAAGATACAAGTATTATATTCCTACTTTAAATACTGTCAGAGATTTTGAATCCAAGAATTAAATGAGTATAACTTAATAATAAGAGTCACGTTATGTATATTGACCAGCCTCTATTGTCGTATAGTTTGCATACAGCTTAGATTTATTTATTGAACTGAATATATTTTTCATTTCAAACAATCTGGTCACAGAATGTTGGTCTTTAAAAGTCCTCTTCGTCTTATTCTATGCCACTGAATATGGTCAACAATTAAGTTCGGTTTCAAAGTGTATAACATGATTATAGTTTGTTGAAAGGCAGGTTCTGTATTAGCTTGAGTATTTGACTAACAGAATTACAAATCAAATAGTGAATTCGTTTCATTCTGATGATTGATGTACAATAATGGGATTTGTACAGTGTAATTTCACTTATGGTTCCTTATCTGTCTGACGTGATTACTAAATAATGACAAAGTATTTTACCAGGCAGACTACTAGCGTATCTTTAAACTAATCGCTTCAAAGACTATGAGATGTGACGTTATATAGTGACTGAATTTCGGTTGTTTGTTGAGATAAGTATTTCACTTATTTGTTTTAGCATGTCACGGATTGTTGTCAGTTGAGTACTAATAGAATTAAGGGAGCACTTGTCAGCTCTTTCGTCGTAGTATAGGATTTCTAACGAATTAAACTAATTACTTATCGTTAAAAAATATCTTAATTTAGTCTCAGCAATCAACTGACCAGTAACTAAGTTCAAGTTGTTTCTGAAGTTCTAGTGAGAAGTTGTGACGAGTATTACGTATATTTACTATCGGACTATAATCTGTTGCCCTATCATTTGTGTACAATTACAAATAACATCAAGGTATATTTGCTATTACACGTAACTCAAACTGATATAATGATTAATTAAACAAGATTGACAAGTATGTTTTCTTTATTCCTATGTCGTTTCCAGTTAACTAAGATCATTCAATTCATCAACATTCTACTAGCAAATTATTTTATCATCATGTTATTATTATTGTTATTGTTACCAATACCATCACATTTCCATATTATTATCAAGCACAGACAATTGTTTTCAGTAAAATGTTTATGTTCTAGGTGTAAGCTGATGCAGAAGCCATAATTATCGCTGAGCATAACAACTATATTGTACATTTTTTTATTAGTAAATGGGTTTAACGTGATATCGGATATACTTGAGTTTTGGTGGCTTACTTGGTTCATGATAGTGTGGTGGATACTACTTATAAGGTCATCAATAAGTAGTAGGTAGCAGAGCGTCAAAGGGAATTAGGAAGAATCAGTAAACAGCATACAAGGCGAGTTGCGAGGTTGCAGAGAAATAAAGCATGATTAAAATACCGAGAAGAACCGAGAACAACCAAGAGAAGCAAGCTAATAAACGACACAGTCCAGAGAACACGGAGGATGTGCAAATTGATGCTTGGAAGTAAGATATGTAATATTGTATGACATACTCTGTTTTCACCAAATAAAGGATTACTTGCCCAATTGGTCTTTTCACAATTGGTGTCGCTGCCCCTGAACGAGATGAAGGCGCCGTGGCCACAACCGTTCGAGGATGGAGACGTCAGAGCATTCATGCAGCAGTTCGAAGTTGTCGCGGAGCTGGTTGGTGTGCGAGGACCGAAGGCGAAGGTGACAGTCCTCGGGACCCTGCTGCGGGGACGGGCGAAAGCGGCGTTCGATGGTGTGGATCTCGCTGGCTGTGAGGCCGCGTGGGAAGATGTAGTGGCAAGTTTGGTGTTTGAGTTCGACAGTCCTGCAGACAAGGAGTTGGCGTTGCAGCAGTTCAGGGCCGTGCGTCTGGCCCCAGACGGTGATCCATCGGTGTTAGCTGCCACTCTAACAGGTCTGCTGCGTCGTGCTTTGCCATCGTTGGATGACACCTCGAGGGAGCAGCTCCTGACGTCCCAGTTCCTGGAATTTGTCCCGGATGATGTAGCCAGACAACTCCGACTGGCGCATGCGGTGCAGCCATTGATGTCTTGGAGATGGCGCGATTGTGCAGACAGTTGGCTAGCAAGTCAGTCTCCTCGATAACCGAAGACAGCAGGTCGGCGTCTATGGAGAAGCGAATAGCCGAGCTGGAGGAGCAAGTCGCGGCGGTCCGAATCCGTACGGAGAAGGGAAATAGGTGCTTTGAGTGTGGAGAACTCGGACATTACAGGAGGAACTGCCCGAGGAAACGACGACTAAGACATTTTAAACGTTACACACAGCCTCCTTTCTTTGAAACATCTTTTCGGGTTGTGGGATTGGTTAATAAGAGTGCATTGTATACAAGAGTGCGTATAAACGGGAGAGTACTAGCTTGTTTAGTTGATACGGGTGCTGCTATATCCTTAATAGATGTAGGATTGTGTCGGCAGATCAGGGCGTGTTCACTAGCGGTGCAAACAGTGAGCGGGCATGCACTGGAAATCTTAGGAGTCTCAGACTGTTGTGTCGAAGTTGGAGATTGTGTCGTACGATATCCATTTGTAGTAACTAAAGGAATACAGCAAACAATACTAGGAGCGGACTTCCTTAGAGAGGTGGAGGCGGTAGTTGACACAAAGAACAAGACGGTAAACACTAAGTATGGACATTTTAGCATACATGAAAACAGCGAGATAACTAAGATACAAGCCACGAACTTACCGCAAGAAAACATAGAAAATATCAACAAGGTAGTAGCAAAATACGGAGGCCTTTTCACCGACGACGGAGAGGCCTATGGGTATTGTGATAAGGTGACGCATGAAATCCCTATAAACAGTCGTAAAAAGACGACGTTCCACACACGCCGGATACCAGTTCATCTCGAGACGGAAGTAAATCGTCAAGTGGAAGAAATGTTGCGGGACGGAATAATTGAAGAGGCCGATAGCCGTTACAACTCACCTGTGCTTCTAGTAAAGAAATCCAATGGGAAATATAGATTCTGCGTCGACTTCAGAGAACTAAACAGCATAACTGAGTGAAGCCATGTGCAATGCCAACTGTAGCCGAAACCCTGGATCGCTTACAACAAGCAAAGTTGTTTACTGTACTGGACCTAAGGTCAGGGTATTGGCAGCTACCGATAAAAGCAGATGACAGGTACAAGACAGCCTTCACTGTGGGTCATAAACAGTACCAGTTTAGAAGAATGCCATTTGGGCTGGCAGGAGCACCGTTCACATTTAGAAGATTAATGAACTTATTGTTACGAAATCTTGAGAACGTGGAGGTGTACGGGGACGATTTGGTGGTTTACAGTAAAACAGAGGCAGACCACATAAGACATCTAGAAGCAGTACTCAAACGAATCGAGGAGTTTGGGTTGCGCATAAATAAGAAAAAGTCGCAGATAGCCAAATGTACGTCACAACTGCTGGGGTATAAAGTGGGAGATGGTGAAATGAAGCCGTTACCCGAGAAGATTTTGACTATCAAGAACATAACGGCACCCACTTCGAAAAGGAAACTCAGGCAATTTATAGGAAGAGCAGCATTCTACAGCCGCTTTATAAAGAACTTTAATGAGATCGCTGCACCACTGTATAAACTATTAAGCAATGAAAAATTTATATGGACCGAGGAGGCGCAGAAAACCTTTGATCAGATCAAGCAGCTATTAAACGCAAAGCAGATGACATTGAGACTACCGGTCCGTGGAAAACAGTTCACAGTGGCCACAGATGCCAGTGATTTTGGCATTGGTGCAGTACTTCGGCAGGATGACGGGTAGTGGAATATGCCAGCCGCGTTTTAACGCCAACGGAACAGAAGTACTCGACCATCGAGAAAGAATGTCTAGCGATCGTTTGGGCAGTAGATAAGTGGAGACCGTATTTGCTAGGCCAGCCATTTCACATTGAGACCGACCACAAGCCGCTACAGTGGTTGAAGACGGCAAGAGACCCCCGAGGAAAATTGTCACGATGGACACTACGCTTGCAAGAATATGATTTCACGATTGGCCACGTACCAGGAAGTCGAAACGTAATAGCTGACTACCTGTCACGACCGTGTGAGGACGCTTGCTTACCGGAAATCGCCTGTGGAGTCAACAGAGTACGAACAGACCTTGAAAGACTAGTTCGTTGCCAGAAAGCCGATCCAACGCTTAGGACGGTGAGACGAGCGCTAACTGAAGTAGTGGATGACGAATCAATGCACTTTAGCAGAGAGGTAAAGACGTTTTTAAGCCAAATAGACAGATTAAGATTAAATGCAGCTGGAGTGTTAACACGGAAAGACAACGATGGCAGCTGGATAGCTGTAATTCCAAAGCCATTACGACATGAACTAATCAGTGAATGCCACCAACTAGCACACACAGGCTAGCAAAACCACTGACCTCCTGAGACAGAGTGCTTACTGGCCAGAAATGCAAGAAGACGTGATGAGATACGTCCTCGCCTGCCCCCAATGTCAGTTAATGAAGGGTGATAAATGCATACGCACTTCGTTACAACCCATCCCCGTAACGACAGTAGGCGATCTGTGGTCAGTGGACGTAATGGGTCCATTTTCCTCAGACATCGAGCGGTAACCAATACGTGTTGGTGATGACCGAGCATGCTACGCGCTGGGTAGATGCTGTGGCGATTCCTGATACAACGAGGAAGACGGTGACCGAAGCAGTGATGCGCACATCGTGGCCGACCACGGCATCCCGAGGATGATATTGACCGACCAGGGTCCATGTTTCGAGAGCGAAGAATTCACATCTCGCCTTGAGCAGTTAGGTATCAAACGAGTCAGGACAACACCGTATCATCCACAGACCAACGAACTAACGGAGCGAAATAATCACACTCTAAAAGAATGGTTGGCAGCAAAAGGGGGTAACTGGGAGACGGAATTACCGATGATATTATTAGCACATCGAGCATCGAATCAGGGAACAACAAGAAGTCGTCATTTCAGTTGATGTTTGGAAGGAGACCACGACTGCCAGGCAACATCATCGCCTGGCCTCAGTCACAAAAGTGGAATGATAGGAAATGGAAGGAACAGCGGAAACAAGCGGTGGAAAACATACAACAGAAACGGAAATGGACGTTAAACGATCAGAACAGCATCGAGGGAATCAGCTGAGACACTTTTCAGTGGGAGATCTGGTGAAGTGTAGAGGACGGAAGAGCATAACGGGCGGCGGACTAGGTTCGAAGAAAGTACTCCCCAAATGGGAGGGCCCGTATACAGTCATCGATAGGCGTGGACCGGTATACACCATCAGGAAGGACAACAAAGAGAAGCGTGTAAACATAAGTCAATTGCAAAGATGGATGTGTTGGAATGATGAGGCAAATGCGCAGAAACAACCGGTGACCACAGAGGCAAGAAGGTCGGCGCGCATAGGAGCACAACAGTTAATGGAGAGGCGAGTGTGTGGATACTACTTATAAGGTCATCAATAAGTAGTAGGTAGCAGAGCGTCAAGGGAATTAGGAAGAATCAGTAAACAGCATACAAGGCGAGTTGCGAGGTTGCAGAGAAATAAAGCATGATTAAAATACCGAGAAGAACCGAGAACAACCAAGAGAAGCAAGCTAATAACGACACATCCAAGAACACGGAGGATGTGCAAATTGATGCTTGAAGTAAGATATGTAATATTGTATGACATACTCTGTTTTCACCAAAGTAAAGGATTACTTGCCCAATTGGTCTTTTCACAACAGTTCCTGCATCTTAATCTGTTCCAAATACATCATTGTCTAAATCATCGTATTGACTTCTGTATATATGTGTGATACATCTATTGCATATGAGTATCGAGTCACGGGTATACAAAATGTAGATGCTCTCTGGATTGTGGTAATGAATGAGACAGTCGGTCGATAAACCTCGCCTCAAATAGAACTATGGTGCTTAATTACAAACGTGAATAAACGTACTATATGAGAACTGTCTTACTTCTATTCTCTCGATTAATTATTCATTATGTAGATTGTGAAAATATGATTGGTTGCCAAGAGAATGTCATCATCACGTTTTTATTTTTTTTTTTTGTTTTGCGTTTTCTCTCTAGTTTCACGATGAGGTAATGTCGAGTGTAGCTAGAAAAAAAAGAAAT